>CM076574.1:659330688-659558163 GCA_034641835.2 Pinus albicaulis | reverse complement strand
CTGTTTGTGCTCAACCTAGTGTTCCTAAATTGAGTTCATTAATTGTCAACTAGGGCTAGTAAACTGCTGAAGTGTGGTGCACTATATGTGCCTAGGTACTTGTTTCTCACTACGTTGTGTTTAGTGTTTTATGATGTTTTTGGTTTTATGGTTTTATGTTGAAAAAGTAAAGAACTAAGTGCTGGTGAAAAGAAGCTATTGGTTGTGTTAAAACAGAACAAAGCCTAAACTATGGATGGAAAACAACAAGTGCAAAGTTTGATAATGACTTTAGTGCAAGAAATTTTTTTACAACATGAACTTAAAATTATCCAATTCATTCATTAAAGATGTGTTGGAACAACTTGAGAAATGGACAAGTTAAGTATAAATGAAGTTCTCCTAATTAAACAGTCAAACAATAACCTTACAATGTTACAACATCTCATCCATGATTAAAGGTTTATTGAAATATATATTTGGAAAAGAACATTTGTAGCACAATAATATTTCTACTCTAAAGTAGCTTCTAATTCTGTTCTACAACTCAATTTAACACTACTAGGCCTCACTCAAAAGTTATAGATTTACTTTTTAGAATAGTCTTTGAGAAAAGACTTGTTTGTGAAATGGTAAAAAGGTTTCAAAATACTCCAGGCCTTAGACTGATACTAGCTTCTGTCTAGATAATTATGTATTAATATGAGTTTAGAACAAAAGAATTTTCGTAAATAATGAAGACCGTGGTATTTAAATTTAATAACTAATACAATTTAAAATGCAATGGATAGCAACTAAACTGGAATGTTAATACAGTGAGCTAAGACTAAACTAGAGTGCTACTAGTCTACTTGGAGTACAGTGAACAATGTTAAACTAAAATGCCATTATCAAACTGAAATGTAGTGACAGAACTGAACTAAATGCATTCTACCTCCGGAGTGCTGTAACTAAATTAACATGCAACTAACCTAAGGAATTATACAGCCCATCTCATTCAATATGAATGATATTTTGGAAGAGTTTGTGAAAACAAGTATGGTTGTATTATTCAATGCAATTGAACATAAACATAAAACTGAAAGAAAATACAACTAGAATCTAAGACACCACAGCTGTTTCTTATTCGTTGTTAATGATGTTTTGGAAGAGTTTGTAAGAGTAAGATCGGCTACGACACTTAGTGTAAACAAGCAACTAAAACCTACAATACCATAGCTATGCCTTATTCGTCTTGATGATATTTTGGAAGAGTTATTAGAGTAAGTCTAACTGTGATAATTAACAAAAGGAAATGCAACTAAAATCTACAACACCACAGTTATGCCTTATTCATCATAATGATATTTTGGAAGAGTTTATAAGAGTAAGTATAGCTGTAATGATTAATGAAACAAGTATGAAACATAAACTTCAAAAATCTACTTAAGATAGAAATGAAAACGAGACTAAAATACTTATCTAAACTGTATAAACAAGGCTACTCAGGAGGCAGGGGCCCTCTACCACGAGAGTAGTACGAAATATACTTCAATATTTATTCAACACTTTCAAGGAAATGATGCTTCTTTCATTAAAGAGAAATTACTTCAAAATAGAGTGTTTTTGGACTTCTGAAATCTAGCAATCAACCATAAAATCTAACCTTGTCCCTCAGTTTCCCGAGCATATTTATAAAAAAATTACATAACCATATCTGAGATAACATAGGAATAATTGTCTTTCCTAATTAGAATCGAACTAGAAATTTGAAGGTGGTCTCGTAATATGATTAAGGACATCTAG
The DNA here is from genome assembly GCA_034641835.2 of Pinus albicaulis. Taxonomy (NCBI): domain Eukaryota; kingdom Viridiplantae; phylum Streptophyta; class Pinopsida; order Pinales; family Pinaceae; genus Pinus; species Pinus albicaulis. Next base: position 659,556,399 of record CM076574.1, on the reverse strand, counting down.
ACTGTCCTTATCATGTTAGGAGTCTACCTCCTAATTTGAGTTCCCACGTGCATAACCGCCTACAGAATTCCGTTCAAAATTCGTGGAGAGCAACAAATGATAAGAAGATGATGTGGAATATGACCATATGTGCTTTTCTATGAGATGACACCTGGAACCTGTGTAGACATGAAGCCGGCTGCAGAATTGGCAACTAGCTACATAATGTCTGCATTCTGTAGCTAGATTTAGTTCAAAAAGTACTACAATGACAAAATCATAAAACCATAGCAAGTTAGTCATGATATTCATTCTCAAAGAAATTTTAACTAATTCTATTGATCATTTGAGCCTGAGATTAACAATGGAAAAAAGAAATGGAGTGGAATGTGGTGGAAGAAAGAACATTCTTGGAGCTCAACATACCCCCACTGCTAGATTCTTGCATGTCCTCATGCAACTATTCCATGAACTCTGATACCTCTGCAAGAACATCCAACCCTCTTCTTCTGCTTTTCCTGGTAGTTAAAGGCCTTCTGGGCTTCCTGATGACTAACTTGAACCTTAAATTGGTAAGTGCCCTGATTAGCTTTTTGTTTCTCTTTTTCAATTTTTCATTGGCCTTCTCCACTTTGTCCATTTGTAGAGATAGGGTTGAATTCATATTGGTTTTTAGTTTAAATTTCTCCTTCAAACTATAATTTTCAGTCCTGATATGCCTATTAAGTACTTCTAGCTCGTACTTATCTCTTCTTAGCACATCTATTTCGGACTCTGGTGGACTAGGGGTTCTATCTCTACTTTCTGAAGCTCTTCTCTCCAATGATTCAACATAGTTGTAAATTTCTTGCTGTGCAGGGTCTATTTCAGGAGTTTCTTCATCAAAATCCTGCTGAGTAGGTGTTTATTTTTCTTCTATGTTTATGACTCCATTTTGTTTAACTTATGTTTTCTTTAGTATCCCCCTAAGTCTGTGGCTCCTTCTCGGCTGAGATGGCCCTTCTCCTTTTTCTCTGGCAAATTTTCTTATGATCCTCTCTTTCTTAAGTTGCTTCTTAATCTGAACTAATTTTTTAGAAATCATTTCTTCACTGCTTTCTTGTATTGTTTTACCAGTTTCAGTTTTGGAGGATTTCCATTTTCTTCTTCTTTTTGTAGGTTTGTCTTCAGGTGGAGGTTCCTTTGGTTCCTCAAAGTGATTTCTCACCAAGAAGTCATCCCAAGTATTTCCCATTTTTGCTAAATGATGTTCAATTAAAATCTTGACTAAACCATTGTGGTATAAGGTTATTTCTAGAAATTGAATTCTCTTTTGAACACTTGAAGCCATTTTCTTTAAACTATGAAGCATGAAAAAGGGCAAGTTGAGTTCTTCTTCTAGAAAATGCATTATCAACCTAATATGGTAAACATAGAAAGTACCATATCTACCTTCAAAAGTGATGAATTTTTTCAGGATAAGCAACATGTTCCTCCATTTTTTCTTTAATGCAGAGCTAGGGATACCCTTTTTAAAAATGGTGACATCCATACCTGGTGACTTGAGTATCTGCTTCCATGCTTCGTTATGAAATTCTATGTTCTTAAACCACCTTTCTCCTTGTCTAGGCAATCCTGTTGCTTTGGCAATAAAAGACTCTGTGACAATGAATTTAATATCTCCAACTTCAACCTCGGCTCCATTAAAGGATCTTGCAGAATTTTTAGTAACCTCTTTGTGGAAGCCACTGAATTTTTCAAGGAATTGCAACCATCCTGCTTGTTGTAAGATTTATCTAATTTTGGGATAGCCTTCCAAGTACTTAGTGCCAACTGGTTCAGTTCTCACTATGAGGCCCATAACTCTTCTTCAATCCTCAATTCACTAGTCTTCTACTCACGGTGAGAATGGCTGTTAACAAGTTGTTTTTGCTCCACAAATGTTTCCTCTATTCACGGTGACAATGGTTGTTACAGAGATGCCTCTGTCTCACAGACCAAAATGGTTAAACGTTGGCTACGGGAAAGAGTGATATGGAGTGGTTACGGAATGAATATAATGAGGTGAGGATGATGTATATGAGTTGAAAGATATCATAGAAGGAAAAGACCGTGGAGATATTTTGTAATGAATTCAAAATCATCATTAAATGCTTAGTGACGTGACTAATCCAATCACCTCAACACTTTAACCATTTATATTTTTAAATGGTGATTGGATATGGGTTTTGAAATGGCGGAATAGAAGGAGTTTTATCCAAATTTTTTGCGAGAGGTTTGTTAGGCATGATAAACAAAATTAATTAAAACAACTTTTTGAATAATATATAACTGAACTATGCTAAAAATTTTCATGATATGTCACCATAATAATTTCATACCTTTGCCTTTGCTTTGATTTTCTTGTGATCTTCATATGCTTTGTTCTCCCCTAAAAATCATTAATTTTTGAGTCTTCATAACTCCCTTGAATTTGCTTGTTCTTGGATATGCAGGATCATTTTGTTGCAGATCAAATGATTACTAGATAGTGCTTTCAGGCTCTCTGGCTGCAGAATGTCCGACTAGTTGCAGAATGTCTGATTGATTGTAGAATGTACCTATAGAGAACTTGAAATATGGTTTGAAGCTGGAATGATGAAAGGTTGTATGAAATGAATAATGAAATATGGTAGGATGGAGTATGAATGAAATGAATAATGGAGTGGAATGGATCACAACTTATGAAATGAAGTGAAGTATGAGAAGTGGGCTGCAATTCATGATATGTACTATTTAATTGCAGAGAAACATCAAACTTTAAAAATCTGGAATTGAAATGAGGTGGGTGAAGTATGGAATGAAATGAATGAAATATGGAATGAAGTGAAGTATGAATGAATGAAGTGAAATGGACTATGGATGAATGAATAAAATGGAATATGAATGGGTGAAATGAGATAAAACATTAGTGAAATGGATCTGCACTTATGATTTTGTAACAGCTACTTGCAGAAAAAAAAAAAAAAACAAAATGGAAAAGTTAGAGTGTCAGAAAAATTCTGATTTTCACTCTATCTTTTCTGTATAAACATGCCAATCATTGATTGGTTTTCATGTTTATACTTTTATTTTATTTTATTTTGTTTTATTTTTTTATTTTATTTTTTTTAATATATTTGACTTCAGAAAATTCAATTAAGTTGATGAAGAAGAAAGATTCTTCTTCATTAACTTCACATCACTGTTTTCCTGGAACTTCTTGACAAATTCTTCTCTTGAGAGTGGTTTGTGATACAACTTCAAGCTATGACCATTCACAAGAAAAGTAACCTCTTCTTCATCTATTGTCCTAATTTTTATTGCTCCATTGTCAAAAATTCTCACAATTTCATATGGCCCAAGCCAATGTGTTTGAAATTTACCTTGAAAATCCTTGAACTTTGAATCAAACAAGAGAGCCCAGTCACCTTCTTTGAAATTCTTCTCCTTGATGTACTTTTCATGCCATCTAGTCCTTTGCTGTTGGACTAGACTTGTTTTCCGAACTGCATCTTGTCAGATCTCATCCAATTCATTAATCTGCTCCAATCTGTGCTTTTGTGCCTCTGATATATCAAGTCCTAGCTGAACTACCATTTTGAAAGTTTGAATCTGGAACTCTATGGGAAACAAAAATTTCTTTCCATAAACAAGTTCATAAGGAGTATGGCCTGTTCTGCTTCTCCATGTAGTTCTATAGGCCCACAAGGCTTCAGGAAGCCTATCTACTCAATCTCTTCTATGTAAATGAACAGTCTTTGTTAGGATCCCTTCAATGACCTTATTAGTAGATTCCACTTGACCATTTTCTTGTGGATGATAAGGAGTAGATTATCTGTGTCTGATTCTGTACCTCTCCATCATTTGGTCCACTAGCCTTGATGTGAATTGAGCTCCTTGATCTATAAAAATTTCCCTTGGGACACCAAAACGAGTAAAAATATCCTCAAAAAGAAAATTAACTACAGATGATTCAGTAGAAAAAAGTAATGGCTTGGCCTCTACCCATTTGGTAACATAATCAGTGAAAACTAATATATATCTCTTTTGTCTTGATGGAGGACTAATAGGTCCTACAAAATCGAAAGCCCATTTTTCAAAAGGTTCAATATGTACCTGAGGCTGCAATGGCATCTCACCTGAAGGAGAAGGTTTCCCTACCCTTTGGCAACTGTCACACCTTTTGGCATACTCTTTAGCATATTTGAAAAGGAATGGCCAATGATATCCTAAATGAAGGATCTTATAGGCTGTCCTCTTATCAGCAAAGTGTCTACCACAAGGTTCATCATGACATGCTTTGAGAATCTCAGGCATCTCATATTCCCAAACACATCTCCTAATGATAAAATTTGGACCTGTCCTGTACAACTCATTAGAAACCCATGAATATTTTGCATTGTCATAAATGATTTTTATTTTATCTCTTGCATTCATTATTGAAGGAAATTTTCCTGAAACTAAATAATTAGCAATGTCTACAAACCAAGGAGTCTGAGTAGAAATTGCAAAAAGATATTATCAGGAAATTGATCTTCAACTGGGGTATTGTCTTGGATGTTTTGGAGTCTAGATAGGAAATTAGCTACTGTGTTTTGTTTTCCAGGCATATCTAGAATGGTAATGTTGAATTCTTGTAAAAGCAATAACCATCTTATGACTCTGCCATTAGTGATTGATTTATTCATTAGATATCTAATTTCAGAATGATCTATGTGAAAAAAAGTTTCATAGCCTTTTATATAGTGTCTGAATTTGTTTATGGCATGAACAACAGCTAAAAACTCTTTTTCAGTTACAGTATAGTTTAACTCTGCAGGAGTCAAATTTTTACTGGTATAATAGATGGCATAAGGAATCATGTCTTTTTGTCCCAATACTGCTCCTAGATCTGTATCTGAGGCATCTGTTGAAATATGAAAAGGTAACTTCTAGTTAGGTCCCCTTAAAATAGGTTCTTCAGAAATTTTTGTTTTCAGGGTCTCAAAGGCTAACTGGCAATCAGAATTCCAATTGAATTCACAGTCTTTGGTAAGTAATTTGAAGAGTGGAGATGCTATCTTAGTGAAGTTTTCTATAAATCTTCGATAATACCCTGTAAATCCAAGAAAACTCCTAACATCTTTTTGACAACTTGGAATAGATATGTTAGAGATGACTTCAATTTTTGACTCATCAACTCTAATCCCATCCACTAAAATGTGATGTCCTAAAACAATTCCTTCAGTAAACATCATAAAACACTTTTCATGGCTAAGTGAAAGATTTTATTCTTTACATATTTTTAAGACTTTTTCCAAGTTTACTAAGGCTTCTTCAAATGTGTTTCCATAAACTGTGAAATCATCCATATATACCTCTACACAATCATGTATTAGATCTGAAAAAATTCCTAATACTACCCTTTGAAATGTTGCAGGTGCATTGCATAATCCAAATGGCAATACTCGGTAAGCATAGGTACCCCAAGGACAGGTAAATGTAGTTTTTTATTGATCCTCAAGTGCTACTTGAATTTTATTGTAACCATTAAACCCATCTAGAAATGAGAAGTACTTTTTGCCAGCTAATGTATCTAACACTTGATCTATGAAAGGTAAGGGAAAATGGTCTTTAAGAGTAGCTTTGTTTAATTCTCGGTAGTCAATACATACCCTCCATTTACCATTTTTATTCGGCACAATTACCAAAGGAGAAACCCACTGACTATTTGAAATAGGATAGATAAAATTGACATTCAACAATTTTTGCAATTCTTCTTTAACAATCTCCCTAATATTTGGATTCATCCGTCTTTTAGGTTGTCTGATTGGTTTACAATTTTCCTCTATGTAGATGTGATGAGTGCAAGTCTTGGGACTTATCCCTTTCATATCAGTGTACTCCCATGCATATGCAGAAGAATGTCTCTGTAAGATCTTGACTAGCTCTTCTTGTTGAGATTTTTCTAGGTTCTTGTTTATGTTTAAAGTTTTGCTTGGAAATATCTCACTTGTAGAGCTGCAAAATTTATCCATAGAATGAAAAGACATCTGTCTTGATGATAAAAATTCAATGTTGGATTCTTCTTGAAATTGTTCATGTTTTCATTCCGAAGAGGATTCAAATTTTTCTAAAGTATTCAGAATTTGACTATCTTCACTAATTTCTGAAATTGTGAAGATAGGTTGTAAGTCTTATTCATCCTCTATCCATTGAGTATCATCTAAATCTGTAATTGTCCTTGTTGGAGGATACAAAGTGAATTTCTTAGTTGAACTACCATCAGAGATGTACATATCACCGAATCTACAACTAATGAAAGCATCTGCTGTAGCTAACCAAGGTCTCCCTAATATAATAGGATATCCTCCTAGATTATTCTTAGGAGTTAGGATCATAAAATCCATAGGGTACTCCCAAGAATCTAGGGACACTGGAATGTCTTTTATTACCCCATCAGGTTTGATCACAGATCTGTCTGCTAATTGTAATAATGTGGGTGTAAAGAGAAGATTAGGAAGTTTTAGTTTATCCATGATTTGTCTACTCCTGATATTGATTGCTGCTCCTAAATCAATGAGTGTGTTTTGGATCTCAATTCCATTGATGTGAATTTTAACAGTAGTTCCTGGCTCTAGATACTTTGGAATAGCAATCTTACCCATCATGATATCTGCTTTATTTTTCCTGCGGTTTACCACTTTCTTTATCTCTCTTATTCTTTTTCTTGTTTTCTTCATGCTCAACTCCTTTATTGTTTTTGCTAAGATTGGAATTTCCTTGATGGCTTGCAATAATGGGATCTTAATACAAACATTTCTCAGCTCATCTAGGAAATCATAATTAGACACCATAATTTGTTTTTCTACACCCCTATCAATTTGTAATCTTTCTGGGAAGGGAGGTGTAGAAGTGGATGTTGATGGATGCTCTAATATAGGAGTTGAAATTATTGGTTCTTTTTGTTTTGATTTTTCAGTGTTTGAGTCTTGGAAAGTTATGTTCTCTCCAAGACTTTTATTTACCTGTAGAGAATCTTCCTCAGAATTGTCTTGCTCTTGTATGATTACAGAAGGTTTCCTCTTTTCAAGTATTCTTCTAGACCTAAGTTGAACATCACTAAGGTCTATAGGAGTGATCAAATAAGTTGGAAATTTTGGCCTTCTATCATGTATCATGCAGGGATTTTTATTGTTGGGGTTTGGTGGCAAATTTGAGCCGAAGCTCAGTTTGTTGCGAGAAATGGTAATGGGAGTGGTTAGTTTTGATGTTGTGGATTTTAAGGATTTTGGTGATGATTTTATTGAAAATTTTGAAAAATTTTGTTGAGGAGGAAAAATGTGGATATGTTGGATAGGATGGTGGATATTGATAATACTGAGGGTATCTTCCATAGGGATTTTGTGCTCCTTGCGCCCAAGTTTGTGATTGATTTTGAAATTGGGGTCAAGGTTTCTTCCAAGAATTCCAATTTGGTGGGGGTTGATTATACAACTGATCATGAAATCCTTGTGTTTGAGGTCCTTGCCAAGGCCTCCTGGAGACAAAATTAAGAGATTCTGTGGAACTTGTAGGAGTTTCTTCTTGAAAGATAGCTTTAAGACGAGGAAGTGAAGGACAAATCTTGGTCTCATGTTTTTCTGAACAAATTACACAAGTCTCTACAACTTTTGCATCCAAAGGGCACTCTCTGAAGACATGTTTCTTTCTACATTTGGGACAAACGATTACTAAGGTATCAGATTCAGCTTTTTGCTTGTTTTGTAACTTAAGGTTGTCTATTTGTTCACTAAGACTCCCAAAGATATCAAATTTTAACTCATCAAGCATATGTCCTATTTCTGCCCTACTTACTATCCCATAATCAAACTTACTTGCCCTTGCAAGAGCAGGGTCTCTTGGTCCTTTTACAGTTTTAGATTTCCCTCTTAAAAGGTTGATACATAATTCAACTATTTCAGGTAATGTAAGCTGATATATATCCCATTTTCCCATCATGTTAAGGATATCTAACCATTCATCCCTAATTGTCTTCAACAAGAGAGCTTTCAAGGTATCTTGGTCTAAGTTTTCCATTTTTGCCCTCTTGATGTTATAGTTAAACCTCTCCAACAAATCTTCCAAATTTTCATCTTCTTTTTGTAACATCTTAAACACTTCCTCCTTGATTGACCCAGCAGCCACAATAATCCAAATACACTCTCTAGAAGTGCTTGTTTCATGTCTTCCCATGTCCCTAATAGAATTGTTGATCAAACTCATAAACCACTTCAATGATGCTCCTATCAATGTTGAAGGAAATAGTTTAAGTTTTTGAGCATCTTGTAAGTAGTCATAAGTTCTACACAGGACTTCAAATTCAAATAGGAAGGTTTCAGGATCTTCAGTTTTAAGCCCATAGAAGTTTGGAAGGACAAAGGGTGAAATATTTTTCATAGTTGTATTGGTTTCTTCATCTACTATAGGAAACCCAAAAGAACTTCCCATCTCTCTTCTACCTCTTCCTCTGCCTCCTTCACCTTCTGCACCTCTACCTCCTTCTCCTCTACCTCTACCTCTACCCCTTCCAAATAATGTATGTTCTCCATTAAAGACTCCTCCTTCCCCTTCTTCTGCCATAGTTGATTCTTCTGTGGAAGTGGAAAAGTTTGTGTCTCCAGCAGGAGTCCTTGAATTTTCTTCTAAAACAGGCTCAGTGGATGAAGTGGAAGGTCTTTCTAATGGAATATCTGATCGTAAGTCTTCTAGAAGTATAGGATCAGTAAAGGATGGAATGTGGGTCTGAGTTGGAGGTGTGCTGGCTCTTGGTCTAGGTGAAACAAGCGGTGTTCTAGGAATCAAGCTTCTACTTCTATTTCTTATGAATCTACCCCTTGAGTCTCTCTCTCTACGCATATAATACTTTTTGGGAGCTAAGAAATAAGGCTACCTAGTTACACTTCCCTGGCAACGGCGCCAAAATGTTTGTGCTCAACCTAGTGTTCCTAAATTGAGTTCATTAATTGTCAACCAGGGCTAGTAAACTGCTGAAGTGTGGTGCGCTATATGTGCATAGGTATTTGTTTCTCACTACGTTGTGTTTAGTGTTTTATGATGTTTTTGGTTGTATGGTTTTATGTTGAAAAAGGAAAGAACTAAGTGCTGGTGAAAAGAAGCTATTGGCCTAAACTATGGATGGCAAATAACAAATGCAAATACTAAAACAGAACAAAGTCTAAACTATGGCTGGCAAACAATAAATGCAAAGCTTGATAATGACTTTAGTGCAAGAAAATAAATCACAACATGAACTTAAACTTATCCAATTCATTTATTAAAGATGTGTTGGAAGAGCTTGAGAAATGGACAAGTTAAGTATAAATGAAGTTCTCCTAATTAAACAATCAACTTACAATGTTACAACATCTTATCCATGATTAAAGGTTTATTGAAATATATTTGGAAAAGAAAATTTGTAGCACAATAAGATTTATATTCTAAAATAGCTTCAAATTCTTTTCTGCAACTCAATTTAACACCACTAGACCTCACTCAAAAGTTATATATTTCCTTTTTAGAATAGTCTTTGAGAAATTTTTTGTTTGTGAAAAGGTAAAAAGGTTGTGAAATACTCCAGGCCTTAGACTGATACTAGCTTCTGTTCAGATGATTTTGTACTAATATGAGTTTGGAAAAAAAGAAATTTTGTAAATAATGAAGACCTTGGTATTTAAATTTAACAACTAAACTGGTATGCTAATATAGTGAGCTAAGACTAAACTAGAATGCTACTAATCTACTTGGAGTACAGTGAACAGTGTTAAACTAAAATGTCATTATCAAACTGAAATGTAGTGACAGAGCTGAACTAAATGCAATCTACCTCCGAAGTGTTGTAACTAAATTAACATGCAACTAACCTAAGGAATTCTACAGCCCATCTCATTCAATATGAATGATATTTTGGAATATTTTGTGAAACAAGTATGGCTATATCATTCAATGCAATTGAACATAAACATAAGACTGAAAGAAAATACAATTAAAATCTAAGATACCACAGTTGTTTCTTATTCATTGTTAATGATGTTTTGGAAGAGTTTGTAGGAGTAAGACCGTCTGTGAAACTTAGTGTAAACAAGCAACTAAAACCTACAATACCACAGTTATGCCTTGTTCATCATGATGATATTTTGGAAGAGTTTATTAGAGTAAGTCTAACTATGATAATTAACGAAAGGAAATGCAACTAGAACCTACAATACCACAGCGATGCCTTATTCATCGTAATGATATTTTGGAAGAGTTTATTAGAGTAAGTTTAGCTGTGATAACTAATGTAAACAACTATGAACATAAAATTTAGAAACTTGCCTAAACTAGAAATGAAAAAGAAACTAAAATACTTATCTAAACTGTATAAACAAGGCTTCTCAGGAGGCAGGGGCCCTCTACCACCAGAGTAGCACGAAATCTACTTCAATATTGACTCAACGCTTTCAAGAAAATGATGCTTCTTTCATTAAAGAGAAATTACTTCATAACATAGTGTTTTCGGACTTCTGAAATCTAGCGATCAACCATAAAATCTAACCTTGTCCCTCGGTTTCGCGAGCATATTTATAACAAAATTACATAATCGTATCTGATATAACATAGGAATAATTGTCTTTCCTAATTAGAATTGAACTAGAACTATGAAGGTGGTCTTCGTAATATGGTTAAGGACATCTGGACTATCCTTATCCTGTTAGGAGTCTACCTCCTAATTTAAGTTCCCACGTGCATAACCGCCTACAGGATTCCGTTCAAACTTTGTGGAGAGAAACAAATGATAAGGAGATGATGTGGAATACGACCATATATGCTTTTCTCTGAAATGACACCTGGAACACATTAATACTCAAGACATGAGCTAGGAATTTCTAATTGGCAGCTAGCTACAAAATGTACCGCATTTGTAGCTAGATTTAGTTCAAAAAGTACTACAATGACAAAATCATAAAAACATAGAAAGTTAGTCATGATATTCATTCTCAAAGAAATTTTAACTAATTCTATTGATCATTTTGAGCTTTGAGCTTAACAATGGACAAAAGAAATGGGTAGATGTGGTGGAAGAAGAACATTCTTGGAGCTCAACACCTTCTACCAATCTTTGTTGTCCTTCACAATCTGAGTTAGGGATCTTCTTTGACATTCACCTAAAAATCCTCGAATTTACTTCCAGCTACCATCGATATGCCCAACCATAGTCAATTATTTTTACTAATCTAGGGCACACAATATTGGCTTCATCTAGGGCTCTTAAAATATTCCACCTAACAATGGTTTGAATCCTCTCAAAATCATTGTTCTTATGTATCAACAATTTGATTTTGTTGTCAATCTATGAAAAAATATGAACTCCTCCTCTTATCATCCTTCTAAAAATACGTAGATGACAGACTAGGGTCACAAATCATCCACTAATAGTTCATTGAATAATTTTTTATAGGTTGCTTCAGATCCTCTGTCTAAAACTCTATGGATAGTCCACCAAAATAAACTCCTTCGCATGTCAATCCATTCTTCATATGGCACATTTCTTGGACAATCTTCTACTCAAGTTCCAACCTCTTTTGGATCTACTATCTCCACACATATTGAATCTTCACATATCTTCTGAGTCGAAATCTATGTTAAAAATGAACCTCGCTCTAAGGGTCACAACCTCTCTTCTTCTACGAAAATTTGTCACATTCTTAAGGGCTACCTTATGAACTAAACATACTAGGAAATTGTCTAGGTAACTATGTACATGTATTGCCCATAATTTTTTTGTAGAAAAAACCCCCTATCCACCCATAGAAAAAACCACGACTCTTGCCTCCATTAGAGACTTGACATAGTTCATATGGATCCATAGATTACGGGCACTTATTTGGTGAACCTTGATATGAACCGAGATGTCAATGTCGACCCTCAAGTTACCTCGGACAATATTACACATTTTGTCTACTTTGTTACGGCTCTAAATTACGAGTGGAAGACCTCGTCCATTTATGTTGGTCTTCATCACGGACCTTGCATCCTACTAACCACCACAAGACAAGATCGTATCAACCCTCTCTTTTCTATTTCATGTAGTAACCCTTAATGGGATTGAATCGATCTTGTAATGTACTAAAACAAGACACTAAAAACTTCCTACAATTTAGCGAAGCAAAAAATTGTGCACAATCACATATAAGTAAAGAGAAAAAAATTATTAATCGCACAACACAAGATGTATACGGGGAAAGAATCTTCTCAAAACCCCTCTATCTCTATTGTGTATTAATTGAATGAATCATGAAACAATAAAATTCTTAATATCTGATGAGATTCTATAGCACTCTTCCAATTGTCTCCTATTGATCTGAGTAAAATAAGGTCTAGTACCTAGCGAATTCTAAACCTTCCTTCGGCCTCTCTTGCTCACGCAATTCCTAGGGAATCATCTCCCTATTAATTAGGAAAATCAACCTTCCTTGATTGTGCAATCCATCATGGCATCCCAATGACTTTATAATTGCACATGGGAAATTTTATATAAATACAACTTATAGTTATGTTCCTTACCCTCTCTGTCTCAAGCTTGGGTAGGTATGCATGAAAATATTAATAGTGAATAATCAGTTATCTGATTGATCACTCATTGTAAATTAAATATAATTTAATTCGGTGTACCTCACACTACCTTATCAGCAGGATTAAAACTAGTTAGACATATTTTAACTCAATTAATTGAGTTAACTTAATTAAAATCACCTACACCCCACTAATGCAACGATTGCAATGGACCCCCAAAAACATTATAATCCCTCTACACATACCTCATCTTAGACCCTCATGATGCGGACATATCACGGGAACGAAATAAAATATGAAATAAACATAAACACATATATATAGATTAGGAATAACACTTCATTTCATTAATATCAAATGCGAAAAATGTATTGGACAAAATGGAAAAGAAGCTAAGCTTGGGCAATGGTAGCTTATTTTGAGAAGATATATGGCAACTACATGCCTCTAAACTGTGTTACAATAAGGCTTCAAGGGCCTTTTTAATATTGAAAAATAAGAGAAAACCCTAACTTAGGAGATGTAATACACCCCGGGAGATACATGGGCCCCATTGGGGGTAGTTGGGCGACCAACTTCTGAGGGTCATAACTTGGTCATGTGATCTTTGTTTGATGCACATGATAAATGGATTAGAAATATCTCTCAGGGACTACAAATTCTAACATGATTTCTTTGAAATCCTTCAAAACTTCATGCCCAAAACGTCATTTGGGGCCTCAAAATGGATCTCGAAGTTCGGGCCCGAAAAATTGAAAAAAATAGTAAATTGTGCTATAATTAAAGGAAGCGGGAAATCGAAGAGACAATGGAAAGGACCCAAATTCTGGAATAGGTAGGTGGCCACCAATATCCACCTCGATCACCTCAAATCAAATTCCTTGAGCTAAACTTCAGTCCATCATGACTTAGTTAATTGACCCAAGTTGTTGTGAGATGAAATTGCAATTTTTTCCAATTTATTTAAGGGAAAAATAAAATAGGCGCCTCGGAATTCCTCACTCCTAGTACATAAAATTCATCACCGGTGTGGGTGCATTATTTTTTTATCCTTTCTAGTTGCAAATTTCATTGTTTCTTGTTTCAAATTTCAACACTCTCTTCGATAAGAAAGGAATTCAATCTATCCTATTTGGTACCTTTGGAATTTTACTTAGAAACACTTCTCTAGTGTTGTTTGCATGAAAATCCTAAAACTAAATAACCTCTGAACAATGTTGAATCGAGTAATACATTTGTCATCGAGTCTTATGACTTCTACTAGCTATTGCACCTATCTTGGACTCTCTACGTTGCGCTACTTATCTGTATTTTTTTCCTTTTGTTGCCAACTCGATGCGTACTCTAGTATCGGCATATTTCCTCTAATTTTGTCTTCACGACATCGGAATGCATCCATATAAGCAGTCCTATTCCTACTATTGTACTATGGACTACTCGTAACTAGGTTTGATCCATGAGACACACCATATCAATGGAACCTTCCCAAATTTCTTATCTGGGATTATGTATACACATCACCCCACCTTTCACTTGGAGGTATGGGTACATGTGCTCCCTATGCCCATATGGCCAAAATTTCCAATTCATGGAGGTCTCTTCTTGAGTGGATGCTTCCACTCAATCTCCTCTCTGCTTCTCAATTTTGGCTTCTCCTGACATGAGACTATACAGGCTACACATTGAGGTAATTTGTAATCCCTCTCAACATCCAGAATCTCTAACCTCTTCTTTGCTCCTTAAATATTTGGATACATGCAGTACCTCAAGTGCATACTTGATTTTGACTTGCACACACATTGTAATTGTCCTACATTACAAAAGTTTCTATAAAATAGTTCATTTTAAATACGATGATATCTCCCTCATGTCAGAACTTTGAATTGATGTTCCATTTTGGTAGTTTTTTTGAGGAATCCAAATATGCTACTTTTTTGAAAATTTTACACCAAAATCTTGATGTCTTTGAAAACTATTTGCCCAAAAAAATCCTCCTCGATACCATGTAGAAAATATAACCAATGAGATTGATACGACCTTGTAATGTACTAAAACAAGATACTCAATCCTTCCTATAATTTTTAATGGAAACAAAAAGCGATCGCACGATCACATATAAGTAAGAGAAATAAATTATCAATCTGCAACATAATATGTATTTAGGTAAAGCAACTTCTCAAACCGCTCTATCTATTTTGTATTAAGTCAAGGAATCATGAAACAATACAATGTAATATCTCATGAGATTCTCTGACACTCACACCCGATTGTCTCCTTGATCTAGGAAAACTCTATCTAGTACTTAGCCAATTTTTAGCCTTCCCTTCGGCTGACATGCTCATGAAATTCCTAGAATTAGCTCTAATTAGGAAAATTAGTCTTCCTTGATAGCACGTCCCATCATGGAATCCCATTGACTTTTTTCTCAATTGCACATGGGAAGTTTGTATAAATGGCCAGTATTTATGTTCCTTTAACCTCTTGTCTCAAGTTTGGGTCTTCCTCAGAACTAACATGCACTGAAAATTGCAATAGTGAATTATCAGGTTATCGATTGATCACTCATTATGAATTAAATCTAATTTAATTCATTGGGCGACCCTCTCTGTCATCACTTAGTTAGAACTATTTAGAGTATTTTAACTCATTTAATTGAGTTAAATAATTCACACATGCACCCCCAGTAGGCATCCTATTACTGTTGGACCCCAAACATATTAGATTAATCTATACATTTTCCGTAGACCTCAGCTAAATTTCTTGAGCCTAACTCAATCATCATTTAGTTATCGACTACAAGTTATTATGAGATGAAATTACAATTTATTATCTATTTATTTAAGAGGAAAAATAAATTACACACCCCCACATTCCTCACTCCTATTGCATCAAAATTCCTCACCCGAGTGTGGTGCATTTTTGTTTTTCCTTCTGGTTTTCCAATTTCAATGTCATTTGAGTTGCAAATTTCAACATTTGGTGATTTGGCCTTCACACAAATATACCATTTCTAATCCATGCCTAGATTCTCATGAGAAACCTTTTTTAAGCTAGATCTTCCATAGAGAACCAATAATATGAAATCCTACTTCCTAGCTTGAACCAACCATTAAGGTATACAGCATTCTTGTGAACTCTCGCATGATGATCTTTCTCTTGAAGAACGTCCTTGGGCTCCTTTAAAAACCTTCCTCTGCCCTCTTACTGTACTTGCTTTAGGACTACATCTCTCTTCGCCCTCTTGATCAAATGAGCTCCTTCTCACTTTTTTTTTATTTCTTTCATCCTAGGAGTCTCCTTAAATAGTTTCCTGAACCTCTTAGGAACCCTCTAGAACTTACGGTATTATCCATGTGATGCTTAGAAATATTTATTTTTATTTTAGATTTTAAACCCCATGTGGTCAAGTCCCTTTTCTTAGCTTATTTACTAACAAAGCCTTTTGTGACCAAACTCACACAAACCCATCTCACTAGGCTTGTGAGTACCTCCCAAGCTACACAATTCAACAACATAGTCTAGTTGTAGTAAATGTAACTTGTTAAAGCTCATGTAGCCAAGAGCTTGGTTGGGTTTCCAAAGTTGAGAAAATTAATTAGAGGTAATTTTGAGGCATGATAGCTAGGGAGGGGTTAGAGCATGCACATTAGGAATGAGAAAAGGCATGCTAAGACATGTAGGAAAATTTCAATGCATGTTGAAGAGTGTTGGCGAGTGTCGGGGCATATCAAAGGGATAACTAGGTCAAAATGCATTGAAAGGAAAAAATAAGAGTGTGTCTAGGGAGTGTCTAGGTGAATTCAAGTGTGATAAAGGATGAGTGTGTTATGAGATGTTCGAATATGATTTACATGAGGCAAGCCTATATCTAGGTTTGTTATATGGACTCGACATAGTAGTTTAGACAAAGGGAAGTCACTTTGTGCTTAGGCACAACAATGTTTTTCTTTTAGCTATTTTTTTTATATGAGATGTGGCACACTTGAAACACATTATGTGTTTAAACTATCTCATATAATTACATATTGTACATTTTTGTGTATAATTTTTTGGTCTTCGACTTGTGTCGGCTTATATGTGTGGTGCCTTGTGCATCTTGTAGTCCTTGAAAACTCTCAGTTAATGTTTTATTGTTTATATGAACTGAAAATACATGTCAAATATTTCGTATATGTTATGTTGCTTAGTTGTTTATGGCCATGACTAGATCTTGTGATCTTGTCTTGGTAACTAGTTAAGTGGGACAAGTTGAGCTTGTACATGAGTGGCATAAGATGGAGTTATAGGAAGTTCTTAGGTGAACAAGGCACAATATACTTGTAATGGGTGCAATTTGTCAAGTTACAATTTGCAGGTTGACAATCAATATTATCATGAACTACAATATGTACTTGAATTGATTGGGTTCCGGTTGTGAAAAAATGTAAAGGATAGATGTGAGGACATGAGTTCCAAGGTGTGCTAGGGAATTCTAAAATGTGTCGGATAGTGCAAGAGCATGTCCAACATGCTAAGATGTTCAAGTGATAAGGCATGCCAGAAGAAAGGGTGTGTCAATGCGTGCCGGGGATTGTCTCGAGGAAAAAAATGAAGAAACAAGTTAAACTAAAATGAAAAAAATAAGAGGGTTAATAAGTCATAAATTTACCTTTTTCAAGAAGACATGCTAAACACCAACACTAGTAGCCAATAGGTTCCAGAGTAGAAAATTATTAGTGCATTCTAAGTGCAAGTATTCTTTTGTTGCTTCTCATCTACTTTCCAACGATTGATCTCAAATAAATTTAATTTTAAACCATGCCAAATCATACCAAGGCATGTCAACATATTCCATACATGCTAATACTTTCAAGCTCCAACACGTGCCAAGTGCCAATATGTGTCACATAGTGTTATTCATGGTATGAAGTGGAAGGGGCATGTTGAAGAGTGCTAAGGTTTGATAGAGAGTGCTAATTCATGTTGAGGAGTGTTAAAGAATGTAGGACAAAAATAATGGAGCACTAGGTAAAAATTCATGAAAGTTAATGAATATGAGGAACATGTACTGCCGGGGACTAGTGTTAATGAGTTCACTTGTCATGCGAAGGGAGGGAATGAAAAGGTATGATAAGGATTGGTAACATGCTAGGGAATATAAAGGCATGTGAGAAGTCTCAAAGTGTTCTTGGGAGTTCGAGTGTGCTAATTACATGTCTTAACTAGTGCCCGAGATATGCTGATACATGCCGGGTGCTAAAGATGCAGGGTTCCGGGATATGTCAATATGTGTCGATAAGTTTTCAAGGAAACAAAAGGAAGAGCCAATAAGAGGGTTATAATATAGGAACATCTTTTTCAAAGGGGCATGCTAGCCACACTAATAGTGGGTCCACGATACATGCCAAGTGGCATTGTGTGCCAAGTGCTAATGTATGTCAATGCATTCAACGAAGAGGTGTTCAGGGCATGTTAGGGACTACATGCATGCCAACACATGCTAGGATAGTTCTACATTTTGCTAGTACATTCCACCACTGTGCTTGTGCATCATTTTTTCATGAAAATATGTTCAAGGTATAAATATTTTCCAAGACATGTGAAGTGATAAGAAATGTTAGTGTGCGCCCGAACAATTAATTTAAGGTGTGCCGGATTGTTGAGGAGTGTTAGGTATTTATCATTAATAGAATTGACGAGAGATTGATTTTGTATTAAATAATATATTTCCTACATAGACTAGTGGGACTTGTCTAAAGGGAATTTTTTTCTATATAATAAACTTAATAGGTATGAATCATGTAATTTGAATCATAGGAAAAATCTATATTCATGTAGTCATTACTTGAGGGAAATGATACACACTAATTACTTCTTAAAAAATTGTCGACTCTAACCACTATGGCCTTGGACATATTATAAACAAGACTACATAATAATGGTATTAAATCATTATATTTTTACAAATACAAATTAATAAACACATAAATTCATCAAAATTCATTGGAATGATCAATGATGGAGGTAATTTTGGCAGATCACCAAAAGTAACAAAAAGGCAGCGGTGAGTGTCATTAAAATTTACGTCACTAGAAGTGTCACCAAAGAGAGAATTAGTGATGGGCCTTGCTGACCCTCACAAAAAGTGTCATTGAAAATGGCTTTGGTGGCTTGACCTTAAATGACCCTCACTATATACACTTACGGTGACGCTTTTTTTTTAAGGGCTTGTCACCATATGTGACATTGGTGATAGACCTTAAGGTGTCACAAACATGACCCTCACCGATGTCATTTTTCTTGTAGTAAGGAAAACTGAGAATGAACCACGGAGGAAAACTAGCTAAATGAGGTGATTTGGATGGATAACAAACCAGTTGGGAAGCGGAATCTGAAGGTGAAGTGTCGTTGAAAAATGGTGAACTCTCTGAAAATTTCCAACAACCTACTGATAGCTAAACTCTTCCACAAAGTGTGGAGGGTACTAAAGCCTAAGGGGCTAGGTTCCCACACTTACGAGTAAAAGAGAACAAGTACGGGGCAAAAACCGGTGGGAGACGGCGGTGGACAACCTTGAATAGAGGCCCGAGACAAACCTAGAAAACTTTTAGAAAAATTCTTGCAAAAAATACGAGTCATAGTTTACAGTGACTTGTTTTGTTAAATTCGTAGTTTTTGGGCTGATTCCTACTTCACGAAGCTCCAGTCCTTAGGTTTGGGCCAAAAGTGTGACTTTTACTTATGGAAATTGCTTGTGAGATTTCGAAAAAGTATCATCTCGAGCACACGACTCGTAGCCATGACCCATGCGATAGGTCCGAAAACACACGGAAGTTAGAATTTTAATCATTTTAGTAGGTTTTATAGGTTAAAAAAAACATAAAGAAAAGAGAAAAAATGAAATTTGAAGAGAAATCTTAGGGTTTAGGCAGCTAGATATCTGAGATAAAAAAAATGACAGGTGTAATCATATCCCAGTGGAATTCGCTAGTTGTTAGTATGAATCTTAATTCAAACACGAAAAAAGACCACTTTAAGTGCGCATATGAGATAGCCTAATAGAAAATATGGCTACCAATATCTTCAGATTTGTATTCATTTGATCAAGATAAATCTTTATAAAAATCTAGATCCATGCATTAAAAGACATTAAGCGAGTAGATAAAACAAGATTCACTCCATGCATCCGGTAGAAAGAACGAATATGTTGAATGAATTTTGTATTAATTGTACACAGGAGGGAAAACATAGAGGTTTTACCGAGTTCTCCTTAATGGGATGGGTTCTTGTAAGTCCTCGGTACTTGAGATCTAAATTCTCTCTCTTGATGGTGTAGAAAACCCGGACAAAAAATGGTAGAAAAAAATGACTATGATGGTGGATGAAATCAGTTAAAATTATAGATCAGTGATATTTAGGCAATGAAAGATTGATAAATGATGGGAAAACCCTTCTATTTATAAAAAAAATATTAGTTAGTCTAGATATTAGTGCATAATTAAAATATTATTAACCAAATCAAGATCCAACTTCTATGGAATATTTTATTATATTTGTTGGAGAGAAAAGGAATTGGACTTGGGTCAAATCCCTTTATTTATAAATAATAAATAAATAAATTATTTATTTATCATTTTAAAGGATGTGATTGAGTAATAATCAAATAAATAATGATTTATTTAATTATTTAAGGGTGACTTAGTCATATTCTAAACAAAGAATATTATTTAAATAAGGTTTAAATAATTATTCGAAATAATAAGACAAATAATGATTTATCTAATTAATCTCCCTATTTTGGGTTAAATATAGCTTGGGAATATTAATTAAACTATTGTTTAACCTAATTATTCCTTGAGAAAAATCAAACAAATGTAGATTTATTTAATATTTCCTCATGGGTTTCTTGTTTACAAACAACAATAAGGTAGTTTACTAAGTTATTTTCATAGTGAAGGTAATTTTACTTAGGGTAAAATTGGTATTACATGGTGTACCTGGGTCCATCTAATAACAATGAGTTAGATGAAAAAAATGGTGTAACACCATCGATGTTTACAACTTCACAAGAGTCATATTTCCATGGTGGCTCTATGGTCTTGTCAGGAGTTTTAAATATTTATCGAAATTTTCTCTGGTGCATCTTCAAACCCATGGAATTCACCAATGTCGGCATTTGGTATTATGACAGCAAACCTATAGTGAGTACTGAAAGGCTTGATAATTTATATACATCATCGGGGAAATATAAAAGTACAGTCAGGTCAGGTCTATTCCATCCGGTACAATTTCAACTAGACTCCATTTGGAGAATAATATTTTCCCTTCTTATTATAATCCTCATCTTGGGGAAACCTATGGTCACTTAGTTTGATAGTACTTCATTGGTTTTTGGTCAACCTAATGTCGAAATTAATGTTTGTCAATGGTATCCCACTTTTCCTAACCAACCTAAGCGATTGTAAACTCGTAGAAATTAGTTCAACCTACCCACATCATTTCCCGCACTTGTAAATACATATTTACCCCTATTACATACTCAAGATTTTCTACAAAAACCCTTTTAGGCAGGTCCTTCAACTCAATACCCTCGAGTCTTGGGCCCTCGGACTCAATTCCTTCGGATAGTTTACATGACCACACATTATCGGGAATCATTTATTCACAAGTTCGATTACCATATTGAGGATGCCAATACAACTAGGTTATACCTATCCTCAGCCAAATCCAAGTTATCTAATTTGGGTTATAACGTTAAGTGGAGCCAGTCTTATAGTAGCCTAGACACAAATTCCTCAACCTTCATTTCAACAAGTATCATACCGAGGTTTTGTAAAGAGAATCCTCAAGCATTTGCCTATCAAAACAACCCATATCTCGGTTACCAACAATAATTCCTTATATAGTACTCATAAGTTTGTTTCTGATAATTCATCGGGCCAGCTATACTCAGCGACCTTAATTGTAGTTCCCGCTGTACCTTTAGAGTTTTCAAATTTAAATCGGCTCACCAATGGTCAAGTAAGCTATGCTCCTTGGTGGTCGGTGATACCCCATAAATTACCCTCCGATATTCCTAAGTTCAATGGAAACCACAGGAAAGAACCATTGACTCATGTTATGAATTATCATCTGTGGTGTTCATATAATCCTTGAATGATAACTCTCTTACATTACATATTTTCTAGCATACGCTCAGCAGTCGAGTGGAAAATGGTACATTGAGTGACCTGAAGCTTATTTTGATAATTTCACTACCCTATCTATTTTATTTTTGAATCACTTCAGTTACCCATACGATATGAAACTAGAATGGAGCTCTTGAATAATTTTAAGCAGACTAATGCTCTCACATTTGATCATATTCATGAAGTGGCATCCATCCATTAGTAGAATGGTTAAGGCATTTGTTCACGATCAACTCCTTAGCTGAGTGGCTCATTAAGTCCACAGTACCATCTATAGTAAGCGAGGATGTGGCTAAGGGTGGCATAGTCATTGAAGATCAGGTCATTTCTCATGCCCGATTATTTAAATTTATTTACACACAGTCTGGCTGCTCCTGTAAGAAAATTCCTAACGCGCCATGATCTAATTTTCCCATTTCACTCTCCATCGAAAGGACTCTCATGAGACGGTATGATTGGTACCTACAAGCACACATAATAATACTACATATGATCCTCCCTCCTTCTTCCAAAATTAATTCCATGTCATTTGACAAGGAAAAAATTGTGAAACAGCTTAAAGTAGAAAAAGGAAATCAAAGGAAAAGGAAAATTTTAACTTGTAGTAGGAAAGATCCATCTAATCAATTGTATGAAAATTAAAGCCTCGTTATCAGGACATAATTTGTAATGAGGGACACTTTATTAGGGATTTTAGTGACTGCACTAAATTCTAAAAATTAGCTAAGACTTCACATGCGTCGGTTATTTGATAGATCTATTTAGAATCTAGACACAATTTGGTTTCTTTGGATCCAGCTTCTAGTTCCAAGTGCTTATGCTATTTGTCACAAAGCCATTGATAGATATTTTGAGATTGTCAGCAGGTAATAAATATTATGGTATTCAAGCCATTGTTAAACCTACTGCCTTGACCATGAATCTATCATGGAATCGGTACAACACTTGCTATTCTGAATTGACAATCAAGCCACCAAAGGAATCGTTCATAAATACGACATATAATCCTCCGGCCAAAGAGGCGCTCAAAATTATAATATAGTTGAATACTTGGCTCAATCCCCTTCAGCTATGTCGATTGCTTGAGTGCTAGTAATTTTCCTCCCGAAATAGGATTATTATGTCGGCTATTGGTGGGATTGATCAGAGCGATTCTAATCGACGTACTTTCATTAATCCTCTGGTACTTGTTGCAATTACCGGTAGAATTGGTATCCATCCAGTAAATGTTATAGATCTCCTTTTTCATCGTACTATTATTGATGAGGAGAATCTACGTGAATGTCTCTAAGCCTTGGAAGTCACTTGGCTCGTCACACTTATCTCAATCATCAACGGCGTTGAAGGCTGTGGATGTACATATAAAGCCTTGTGGTATTATTAATAACATACATGTTGAACTAGGGTGGAAAATGGATGTTGACGTTGAGGTTGTTGATGGATCCCTTGGCTGCAATATTCTACTTCAAAGGCCATAGTTCAGCAATATACATTTTACAATTTTTCTACATACTTTGGAATGATCACTTTTCATAAAGTGTTATCAGTCATCAATCAACTATCCTTCTTTGCCTCCACTTCCCAGGTAATTGGAAGTGTTAGTTCATTCATGCAGCCTATCTCACACTTTAGAACATTGGTGTAGGAATCTTAAAAGGGCTCCACTCTCTGACCTTTTTCATTAGCGCCACCGGCGACGTCGACAAAAATTACAAAGTACTAGATACCTACTACATGATCTCTTCCATCTATTTGGCTTAAGAAGAGTACGGGTGATTCTTAAGTTATTACATTGGATGAAGTGTCTGGCATATTATTGAGATGGCATGAGCAATCAATTTATACGGCAGGCGGTGAATCCGAAATCATCGTCGTCTATTTTTGGAGTTGATAGTTCCTTAGATTTTGTTCTGCATCTAATCCTTTTCTCAATTTCTTGACGGATGAAATATTTTGGAAACCATGATTTCGGAAGAGAACCATGGGAAGATTATCATTATCATATTGCTATGATCTTCCTAGTATGAAGAAAAATAATCTTAGCATATATCACCCATCGTCAACAATTTATTTATTTTTGGATTATATTCCTATTAATGCAGTAAAACAGGCAAAATCTATGAATTTGGAAAAGCCATTTCTAGATATTTTGACCAAACTTCGAAGTTGCTAGAAAACATGAATGTCGACGTATCTTGTTCTCCATCAATGCCAGAAGCCTGTTGCTCTCTCTTTCATGAATTTTTGTGATGTATTTTTTTTGTCTTAAAGGGAAATTCAGGGCATAGATATTAGTATCGTTGAACCTCTTTATTAATATATACACGATGTCAAGCCAATACGTATTCGCCATCCTATTCATTCAAAGGCCACTACCATAAAAGCATAATTTAGAAGCTTTGCGTGTTGAGTTTTCTGTTTATCTGTTAAAACTAGCCCAGGTGGATTTCCAACATCACTCTTGTTATGAAAAAAAGGAACCATCCAAAGTGTGTGTCGATTATTGGGATTTCAATCTTGCTTCTCCAAAATACAGCTATCCTACTTGCTATCAGGCCAAATATTAGTTATTATAGATGTAGAGATCTTTAGTTCATGGATGGATTTCAGACAAATAATCGGAATCTGTTGGCAATATGATGCAATGTGTTGTCCTTGATGGCAACCTACTTGATGAAGTTGTCCTTGATGGAAACTGACTTGATGAGTTGTCTTTCGATAGCAACCTATTTGTTAATGATGTAAATATGATGTATCTACAGAGAAGCTCAGAAGTAACAAAGAAATAAATTCTAGTAAGTGCCAGAGTAATGATGAATAAGATATGTCATAAAGCATACACGGGTTTGTAACGGAAAAGTAGCGTATGTACGCGTAAAAGTACGTACCAAGTAGTGTATTCCTATTTGCGCTCTAAATTTATAAGACCAGGGGACATGACCATGGTATTGGCCTACAGTGTTGAGTGCTAGATTATCTATTTGATCCTTTCCAAGAATACCATCAACGGTTGAGTGGTTTTGACTCATGGTATTGATAAAGGCTAAATCTATATAAGGAGAAGAAGAATATAGTGCAAGGGTGTGCATAGGTCTAGGTTTTAATGAATACTTCACTCTGAAGTATATCTACATCGAATGGGTAACATTTTATTGATTGATCTAAATTTATAATGCACCTATGAAGAAAATGATGAAGAGGGATCTCTAGATCTGAAATGTCTATGTATTTTCTAGATCTATTTATTGAATATTTAGATCTGTGATCTGGCGAATCTTTGCTGAAGTAAAGGGTGAGATCTGAGTTATCTGTTTTGAAGAGCTGCATAGTTTTGAAAAGTTATAGATCTATATGCATGTTCATCTCAGCGAAAGCGCATATATACGCAGGTTTCTTTCCGCAAAAGTGCGTATGAAATCAAAGGTCTGTTCTGAAATAGTTGCAAATCTATACGCATGTTTGTCTCTGTGAAAGCGTGTATATACGCAGGTTCAGTAAGTAAAAGCGCGTATGGAATCTAGGGTTTTGCTGAAGTGTGTGGAATGAAATGTCTGATCTGTTTAGCTGTTTTACTGCTATCTATCAATGATGTATTCATACAGATCTGGGTTTTTTTAATGTTGATTATGCTGCTGATTATGTTGATTAAAGATCAAGTTGTTAGTTGATTGGTTGATGATTCAATGAATGAATTGATGGGGTTATAAGTATCGGTTTGATGTATGATGAGCTTAAATGTGTGGAGTGGGTCTAGTCTAAAAATCTGATGAAAAGAGGCCTACAAGGTATGTTGTGTGGAAGCTATTGGATCCAGTATGAAAATTGATGAAACGTGGTCCGCAGTGGTGCTGAGGGTCGAAGCCTTCAGTGAGGGGTTTGTAGCTCCCTTCCAGTGGTAGATGGTAAACGAGAGCAAGGGTTAGTAGCACCCTTCTAGGACAGGCTAGTAAACGAGAGCAGAGGATAGTAGCTCCCTTCCAGGAGAGGCTGGTAAACGAGAGCAGGGGGTAGTAGCTCCCTTCCAAGAGAGGCTGGTAAACAAGATCAGGGGGTTGGAGCTCCCTTCCAGTAGTGGCTGTAGAACGAGAGAAGGTTGTGGCCTTCTGTAGGTGGGTGCCTGCATGCTGGTATGAGTCTGCGCCAGTAAAAAATTGTAAGAATTTTTATTTATAATAAATATTGAAGACAAAGACGACAACATCGGTGGTTTTCTCCTGAATTGGGTTTCCACCTTAAATACTAGTGTTCATGTCTGTTTCTTATGTGTGATGGTTTATTCTATTATTACTGCACAAGATTACTACTTACTAAACATCTGATGAATGAAGGATGCAATGATCTAAGTAAAGAATTAAATGCATAATAAGATATCTAGACATACGCAAGTTTTCTTAATGATATCCACGTGTATACGCGAGTTGGGTTCAGTAAAGTAGCATATGGTTTTAAGAGAAAGAAAAAGTGAAAAGAAAGATCTACAAACTCTTACTATTGTTCAACTACATGGTATCCTGACTGATTTTGAAATGAGAAAAGGAGGTTCCTCTCAAATCAGAGAAGTTGCCTTTAAGGCATGTGCAAAAGGAAAAGAAAAGGAAGTTGTCAAGGAATCAAGTTATATATGAGAAGAAGAAGAAGCAAATTTTGTGAGAAGATTCCAACCAGGTACTGGAAGATTCAGAGGTAAGCTTCCCTTCAAGTGTTTTTCTTGTGGAAGAGTTGGTCATTATGCTGCTAAATGTCCTTATGAAGAAAATAATGATAAAGGGAAACAATTTGAAAGGGTAAAGATTTATTATACAAATGAAGATAATGATGAAGTGTCAAATGAGGATGAAGAAGATTCTGACCAAGATCTACAAGTGCTCATGACATATACCATGGATGATGAGAATTTCACAAAGGGAAGGAGGCAAAAGAAGAGGGCTACTCAAGGAAAGAAGATATCTCATAAATCGTGTACGGCAGAAAATTAAGATGATGCAAAAGCCAATTGTAGAAGTAGATTGTTTCAGTCACAAACAAACAGATTCTACACAAAAAGATGTTATTCTTGTAACAAGTATGGACATGTAGAAAAAGAATGCAGGATGAATAGATCTGAGAAATTGGATAATTTCCAGTACACAATAAGAAATTTCAAGAAAAGCTGGAAAGAAAGGAGGACCGGTAAAAAACGTAGGGGATAATAATCCTACTGCAGTCTTCTGCTTCTAAATCTTACTTCTCATAATGACTGCAGGAGTGATGTGAGATACATTATAGGAATCAGTAATGTATCAACACAAGGGGAGAAATATATGGTGATTACCATGGTTGGTTTGGTAATTCTGGTTGTGTTTATTTCTAACAGTGCATCTAATGTGACATCAGAAGACAAGTAAAAAATGTATAAATCCAGGAGAAAATGGAGCTGTGAAATTTTTAGTATTTCAATTTTCATACGCGGGTTTCATGAACTAAAGCCGCGTATACATGCGAGTTCTGTTGGAGATAGAAGCGTATGTTTTTCTGATAAGAAAAATAGTGAGTTAGCTCAAGGACAGGAGCACAGTTTCAGGGGGAGCATTAGCCTTGCTAAGAGTAATGCATTGTTGGCATTATGATGGTTCCAAAATATGATATCTCTCTTAAGGTATTTTTGGTATTGGTTATAAAAATTCATATTTGTAATTTGATGAAAGGTTATGTTGAGACCTATGATGTAAATTTTTATATTCAGTCATGTAAGGACTTCTTCAAATTTGTAAACCCACTTGGTTGGGTAGTTGAGTCAAAATGTGTAAACCCACTTAGTTGGGTACTTGAGTCACATATGTAAATCCACTTGGTTGGATCATTGATGTAAGTATGAGTCCTTGGTGATAGAAAAGGTCATAGAGTCATGTACTTCATTGAAAAATATGTTTGAAGATTCAGCGTGAACTCAAGGGGAGCATGGTAACTTCGGTGCACATCAGATCCACAGAGCTCTTCTTTCTACAAGAGAAGCAAAAAATTGTTTTGGTCCACCCTTTGCCCTTGATGTTAAAGGGGGAGAGTATAATGGTTTTTGAATAATGGTTATAATCAATGTATCTAACTGTTCTTGTGATCAAACACCATCATGGTTTCCATCAAGTCCAGAGGGGGAGATTGTTGGGAATATGATGCAATGTGTTGTCCTTGATGGCAACCTACATGATGAAGTTGTCCTTGATGGAAAATGACTTGATGAGTTGTCTTTGGATAGCAACCTATTTGTTAATTATGTAATTCTGATGTATCTATAGAGAAGCTCAGAAGTAACAAAGAAAGAAATTCCAGTAAGTGTAAGAGTAATGATGAATAAGATATGTCACAAAGCATACGCGAGTTTGTAACGGCAAAGTAGCGTATGTATGCGTAAAAGTACGTATGAAGTAGCGTATACCTATTTGCGCTCTAAATTTATAAAACCAGGGGACATGACCATGGTATTGGCCCACAGTATTGAGCGCTAGATTATCTATTTGATCCCGTCCAGGAATACCATCAGCGGTAGAGTGGTTTTGACTCATGGTGTTGATAAAGGCTAAATCTATATATGGAGAAGAAGATCATAGTGCAAGGGTATGCATATGTCTGGGTTTTAATGAATACTTCACTTTAAAGTATATCTGCATGGAATGGGTAACAATTTATTGATTGATCTGAATTAATAATGCACCTATGAAGAAAATGATGAAGAGGGATCTCTAGATATGAAATGACTATGTATTTTCTAGATCTATTTATGGAATATTTAGATATGTGATCTGGAGAATATTTGCTGAAGTAAAGGGTGAGATCTAAGTTATCTATTCTGAAGAGCTACATAGTTCTGAAAAGTTACAGATCTATACGCATTTTCATCTCAGCGAAAGCGTGTATATATGCAGGTTTGTTTAAGCAAAAGCGCGTATGAATTCAAAGGTCAGTTCTGAAATAGTTGTAGATCTATACACGGGTTAGTCTCTGTGAAAGCGCGTATATACGCAGGTTCAATGAAGTAGAAGCATGTATGGAATCTAGGGTTTTGCTGAAGTGTGTGGAATGAAATGTCTGATCTATTTAGCTGTTTTACTGCTATCTGTCAATGATGTATTCATACAGATCTGGGTTGTTTGAATGTTGATTATGTTGCTGATTATGTTGATTAAAGATCAATTTGTTGGTTGATTGGTTGATGATTCAATGAATGAATTGATGGGGTTATAAGTTTCAGTTTGATGTATGTTGAGCTTAAACGTGTGGAGTGGGTCCAGTCTAAAAATTTGATGAAAAGAGGCCTACAAGGTATGTTGTGTGGAAGCTGTTGGATCCAGTATGAAAATTGATGAAATGTGGTCCACAGTCGTGCTGAGGGTCAAAGCCTTCAGTGAGGGGGTTGTAGCTCCCTTCCAGTGGTAGTTGGTAAATGAGAGAAGGGGGTAGTAGCTCCCTTCCAGGAGAGGCTGGTAAATGAGAGCAGGCGGTAGTAGCTACCTTCTAGGAGAGGCTGGTAAACGAGAGCAAAGGGTGGTAGCTCCCTTCCAGGAGAGGTTGGTAAACGAGATCAGGGGGTTGGAGCTCCCTTCCAGTAGTGGCTGGAGAATGAGAGAAGGTTACAGCCTTCTACAGGTGGCTTCCTGCATGCTGGTACGAGTCTGCGCCAGTACAAAATTGTAAGAAGTTTTCTTTATAATAAATATTGAAGACAGAGACGACATCAGCGGTGGTTTTCTCCTGAATTAGGTTTCCACCTTAAATACTGGTGTTCATGTGTGTTGCTTATGTGTGATGCTTTATTCTGTTATTACTACACATGCTTACTACTTACTAAACATCTGATGAATGAATGATGCAATGATATAAGTAAAGAATTAAATGCATAATAAGATCTCTCGACATACGCAATTTTTCTTAAGGATATCCGCGTGTATATGCTAGTTGGGTTCAGTAAAGTAGCATATGGTTTTAAGAGAAAGAAAAATTTAAAATTTTTCAGTCAGCTCTAAATACTAATTGACCCCCCCCCCTCTCAGTATTTTTCCCAACAATTGGTATCAGAGCAGGTCCTTCTGTAGAAGCTTGATCGCTTGAAGGAGATTCGTCGTAATGGGAAGTCATGAAGGAGTATTTTCTATAAGGCCACCTCTATTGAATGGAAGTAATCTATTATTCTAGAAGATACGAACAAAAGTATAT
Source organism: Pinus albicaulis (assembly GCA_034641835.2). Taxonomy (NCBI): domain Eukaryota; kingdom Viridiplantae; phylum Streptophyta; class Pinopsida; order Pinales; family Pinaceae; genus Pinus; species Pinus albicaulis. The sequence goes on along the minus strand of CM076574.1, from coordinate 659,526,493 downwards.
TTGCAAATTCTTGGTGCAGAAGTATGGGAAATCGTGGAAGAAGGTTATCAGTATCTGACAATTATTACTACTGATGCAGCACAAAGGAAGAAATATGAAATCAATGCCAAAGAAGTCAATGTTTTATTAGGAAGCATGTATGAAACAGAATTTGTTAAAGTGATGCAGCTAAATTCAACAAAAGAAATATGGGACAAAATCATTCAAAGCTATGAAGGAGATACAAAGGTAAAAAGTGCAAAACTCCAAATTCTCAGAATTGAATATGAAAATTTAAGGATGCATAGTGATGAGAGTATTTCTAGTTTCTTTTTACGTCTAGATGATATTGTAAATCGTATGAGAAATTTGGGTGAAACCACAACTGATACTACTCTGGTGGAAAAAGTCTTAAGATCTTTGACTTCAAAATTTGAGTCAAAAGTATCAGCTATTGAAGAAAAGCAAGATCTGAAAACTCTTACTATTGTCCAACTACATGATATCCTGACTTCTTTTGAAATGAGAAAAGGAGGTCCCTCTCAAATCAGAGAAGTTGCCTTTAAGGCATGTGCATAAGGAAAAGAAAAGGAAGTTGTCAAGGAATCAAGTTATATATCAGAAGAAGAAGAAGCAAATTTTGTGAGAAGACTCCAACCAGGTACTGGAAGATTCAGAGGTAAGCTTCCCTTCAAGTGTTTTTCTTGTGGAATAGTTGGTCATTATGCTGCTAAATGTCCTTATGAAGAAAATCATGATAAAGGGAAACAATTTGAAAAGGGAAAGAGTTATTATACAAATGAAGATAATGATGAAGTGTCAAATGAGGATGAAGAAGATTCTGACCAAGGTCTGAAAGTGCTCATGGAATCTACCATGGATGATGATAATTTCACAAAGGGAAGGAAGCAAAATAAGAGGGCTACTCAAGGAAAGAAGATATCTCAGAAATCGTGTACGGCAGAAAATGAAGATGATGCAAAAGCCAATTGCAGAAGCAGATTGTTTCAGTCACAAACAAACATATTCTACATAGAAAGATGTTATGCTTGTAACAAGTATGGACATGTAGAAAAATAATGCAGGATGAATAGATCTGAGAAATTGGAAAATTTCCAGTACACAATAAGAAATTTCAAGCAAAGCTAGAAAAAGAAGGAGGACCAGTCAAAAACGTAGGGGATAATAATCCTACTGCAGTATTCCGCTTCTAAATCTTACTTCTCATAATGACTGCAGGAGTGATGTGAGATACATTATAGGAATCAGTAAAGTATCATCATAAGGGGAGCAATATATGGTGACTCCCATGGTTGGTTTGGTAATTCTGGTTGTGTTTATTTCTAACAGTGCATCTAATGTGACAACAAAAGACAGGTACAGAATGTATAAATCTAAGAGAAAATGGAGCTGTGAAATTTTCAGTATTTCACTTTTCATACGCGGGTTTCATGAACTAAAGCCGCGTATATACATGAGTTCCTTTGGAGACAGAAGAACATGTTTTTCTGATAAGAAAAGCAGTGAGTCAGCTCAAGGACAGGAGCACAGCTTTAGGGGGAGCATTAGCCTTGCTGAGAGTAATGCATTTTTACCATTATGATGCTTCTGAAATATGATCTCTCTCTTAAGGTATTTTTGGTATTGGTTATAAAAAGTCATATCTGTAATTTAATGAAAATGTTATGTTGAGACCTATGATGTAAATTGTTATATTCAGTCATGTAAGGACTTCATCAAATTTGTAAACCCACTTGGTTGGGTACTTGAGTCAAAATGTGTAAACCCACTTGGTTGGGTACTTGAGTCACATATGTAAATCCACTTGGTTGGATCATTGATATAAGTATGAGTCCTTGGTGATAGGAAAGGTCATAAAGTCATGTAATTCATTGAAAAATATGTTTGAAGATTCAGCGTGAACTCAGGGGGAGCATGGTAACTTCAATGCACATCAGATCCACAGAGCTCTTCTTTCTACAAGAGAAGAAAAACCTTGTTTTGGTCCACCCTTTTCCCTTGATGTCAAAGGGGGAGAGTATCATGGTGTTTCAATAATGGTTATAATCAATATATCTATATTTTGTGGTGATCAAACAACATCATGGTTGCCATCAAGTCCAAAGGGGGAGATTGTTGTCAATATGATGCAATGTGTTGTCCTTGATGGCAACCAACTTGATGAAGTTGTCCTTAATTGAAAATGACTTGATGAGTTGTATTTGGATAGCAACCTATTTGTTAATGACGTAAATCTGATGTATCTACAGAGCATCTCAGAAGTAACAAAGAAAGAAATTCTAGTAAGTGCCAGAGTAATGATGAATAAGATATGTCACAAAGCATATGTGGGTTTGTAACGCCAAAGTAGCATATGTACACATAAAAGTACGTACCAAGTAGCGTATGCCTATTTGCGCTCTAAATTTATAAAACTAGGGGACATGACCATGGTATTGGCCCACAGTATTGAGCGTTGGATTATCTATTTGATCCCATCCAGGAATACCATCAGCGGTTGAGTGGTTTTGACTCATGGTATTGATAAAGGCTAAATCTATATAAGGAGAAGAAGATCATAGTGCAAGGGTGTGCATAGGTCTGGGTTTTAATGAATACTTCACTCTGAAGTATATCTACATGGAATGGGTAACATTTTATTGATTGACCTGAATTAATAATGCACCTATGACGAAAATGATGAAGAGGGATCTTTAGATCTGAAATGACTATGTATTTTCTAGATCTGTTTATGGAATATTTAGATCTGTGATATGGCAAATATTTGCTGAAGTAAAGGGTGAGATCCGAGTTATCTGTTCTGAAGAGCTGCATAGTTTTGAGAAGTTACAGATCTATACGGATGTTCATCTCAGCGGAAGCGTGTATATACGCAGGTTTGTTTCAGCAAAAGCGCGTATGAAATCAAAGGTCAGTTCTGAAATAGTTGCAGATCTATACGCAGGTTTGTCTATGTGAAAGCGCGTATATACGCAGGTTCAGTGAAGTAAAAGCGCGTATGGAATCTAGGGATTTGCTGAAGTGTGTGGAATGAAATGTCTGATATGTTTAGTTGTTTTACTGCTATCTGTCAATGATGTATTCATACAAATCTGGGTTGTTTGAATGTTGATTATGCTGCTGATTATGTTGATTAAAGATCAAGTTGTTGGTTGATTGGTTGATGATTCAATGAATGAATTGATGGGGTTATAAGTTTCAGTTTGATGTATGTTGAGCTTAAATGTGTGGAGTGGGTCCAGTCTGAAAATCTGATGAAAAGAGGCCTACAAGCTATGTTGTGTGGAAGTTGTTGGATCCAGTATGAAAATTGATGAAACGTGGTCCGTAGTGGTGCTGAGGGTCGAAGCCTTCAGTGAGGGGTTTGTAGCTTCCTTCCAGTGGTAGTTGGTAAACGAGAGCAGGGGGTAGTAGCTCCCTTCTAGGAGAGGCTGGTAAACGAGAGTAGGGGGTAGTAGCTCCCTTATAGGAGAGGCTGGTAAACGAGAGCAGGGGGTAGTAGCTCCCATCCAGGAGAGGCTGGTAAACGAGAGCAGGGGGTAGTAGCTCCCTTCCAGGAGAGGCTGGTAAATGAGATCAGGGGGTTGGAGCTCCCTTATAGTAGTGGCTGGAGAATGAGAGAAGGTTGCAGCCTTCTGCAGGTGGGTGCCTACGTGTTGGTATGAGTCTGCACCAGTACAAAATTGTAAGAATTTTTCTTTATAATAAATATTGAAGACAGAGATGACAAAAATGGTGGTTTTCTCCCGAATTGGGTTTCCACCTTAAATACTGGTGTTCATGTGTGTTTCTTATGTGTGATGGTTTATTCTATTATTACTGCACATGCTTACTGCTTACTAAACATCTGATGAATGAATGATGTAATGATCTAAGTAAAGAATTAAATGCATAATAAGATCTCTGGACATACACAAGTTTTCTTAAGGATATCCGCGTGTATACGCGAGTTGGGTTCAGTAAAGTAGTGTATGGTTTTAAGAGAAAGAAAAAGTGAAAATTTTTCAGTCAGCTCTAAATATTGATTCACCTCCCTCTCTCAGTATTTTTCCAAACAATTGGTATCAGAGCAGGTCCTTTTGCATAAGCTTGATCGCTTGGAGGAGATCCATCGCAATGGGAAGTCATGAAGGAGTATTTTCTATAAGGCCACCATTTTTCGATGGAATTAATCTGTTATTCTGGAATATACGAACAAAAGAATATTTGCAAATTCTTGGTGCAGAAGTATGGGAAATCGTGGAAGAATTTTATCAGTATCCAGAAATTATTCCTACTGATGCAGCAGAAAGGAAGAAATATGAAATCAATGCCGAAGCAGTCAATTTTTTATTAGGAAGAATGTCTGAATTAGAATTTTTCAAAGTGATGCAGCTAAATTCAACAAAAGAAATATGGGACAAAATCATTCAAAGCTATGAAGGAGATATAAAGGTAAAAAGTGCAAAACTCCAAACTCTCAGAATTGAATATGAAAATTTAAGGATGCATAGTGATGAGAGTATTTCTAGTTTCTTTTTACATCTAGATGATATTGTAAATCGTATGAGAAATTTGGGTGAAACCATAACTGATACTTCTCTGGTGGAAAATTTCTTAAGATCTTTGACTTCAAAATTTGAGTCAAAAGTATCAGCTATTGAAGAAAAGAAAGATCTGCAAACTCTTACTATTGTCCAACTACATGGTATCCTGACTGCTTTTGAAATGAGAAAAGGAGGTCCCTCTCAAATCAGAGAATTTGCCTTTAAGGCATTCGAAGAAGGAAAAGAAAAGGAAGTTGTCAAGGAATCAAGTTATATATCAGAAGAAGAAGAAGCAAATTTTGTGAGAAGACTCCAACCAGGTACTGGAAGATTCAGAGGTAAGCTTCCCTTCAAGTGTTTTTCTTGTGGAGGAGTTGGTCATTATGCTGCTAAATGTCCTTATGAAGAAAATCATGATAAACAATTTGAAAAGGGAAAGAGTTATTATAAAAATGAAGATAATGATGAAGTGTCAAATGAGGATGAAGAAGATTCTGACCAAGATCTGTAAGTGCTCATGGCATCTACGATGGATGATGATAATTTCACAAAAGGAAGGAAGCAAAAGAAGAGGGCTACTCAAGGAAAGAAGATATCTCAGAAATCGTGTACGACAGAAAATGAAGATGATGCTAAAGCCAATTGGAGAAGCAGATTGTTTCAGTCACAAACAAATAGATTCTACACAGAAAGATGTTATGCTTGTAACAAGTATGGACATGTAGAAAAAGAATGCAGGATGAATAGATGTGAGAAATTGGATAATTTCTAGCACACAATAAGAAATTTCAAGCAAAGCTGGAAAAAGAAGGAGGACCGGTCAAAAACGTAGGGGATAATAATCCTACTGCAATCTTCCACTTATAAAGCTTACTTCTCATAATGACTGCAGGAGTGATGTGAGATACATTATAGGAATCAGTAATATATCATGACAAGGGGAGAAATATATGGTGATTCCCATGGTTGGTTTTGTAATTCTGGTTGGGTTTATTTCTAACAGTGCATCTAATGTGACAACAGAAGACAGGTACAGAATTTATAAATCCAGGAGAAAATGTAGCTATGAAATTTTTAGTATTTCACTTTTCATATGCGGGTTTCATGAACTAAACCCGCATATACACGTGAGTTTCGTTGGAGATAGAAGCGTATGTTTTTCTGATAAGAAAAACAGTGAGGCAGCTCAAGGACAGGAACACAGTTTGAGGGGGAGCATTGGCATTGCTGAGAGTAATGCATTGTTGGCATTATGATGGTTCTGAAATATGATCTCTCTCTCAAGGTATTTTTGGTATTGGTTATAAAAATTCATATTTGTAACTTGATGAAAAGGTTATGTTGAGACCTATGATGTAAATTGTTATATTCAGTCATGTAAGGACTTCTTCAAATTTTTAAACCCACTTGGTTGGGTAGTTGAGTCAAAATGTGTAAACCCACTTGGTTGGGTACTTGAGTCACATATGTAAATCCACTTGGTTGGATCATTGATGTAAGTATGAGTCCTTGGTGATAGGAAATGTCATAGAGTCATGTATTTCATTGAAAAATATGTTTGAAGATTCAGCGTTAACTCAGAGGAGCATGGTAACTTCAGTGCATATTAGATCCACAAAGCTCTTCTTTCTACAAGAGAAGAAAAACCTTGTTTTGGTTTCCCCTTTTCCCTTGATGTCAAAGGGGGAGAGTATTATGGTGTTTGAGTAATGGTTATAATCAATGTATCTATCCGTTGTGGTGATCAAACACCATCATGTTTTCCATCAAGTCCAAAGGGGGGGATTGTTGGCAATATGATGCAATGTGTTGTCCTTGATGGCAACCTACTTGATGAAGTTGTCCTTGATGGAAACTAACTTGATGAGTTGTGTTTGGACGGAAACCTATTTGTTAATGATGTAAATATGATGTATCTACAGAGCAGCTTAGAGGTAACAAATAAGGAAATTCCAGTAAGTGCCCGAGTAATGATGAATAAGATATGTCACAAAGCATACGCGGGTTTGTAATGGAAAAGTAGCGTATGTACGCGTAAAATTACGTACCAAGTAGCGTATGCCTATTTGCACTCTAAATTTATAAAACCAGGGGACATGACCATGGTATTGGCCCACAATATTGAGCGCTGGATTATCTATTTGATCCTGTCCAGGAATACCATCACCGGTTGAGTGGTTTTGACTCATGGTATTGATAAAGGCTAAATCTATATAAGGAGAAGAAGATCATAGTGCAAGGGTGTGCATAGGTCTAGGTTTTAATGAATAATTCACTCTGATGTATATTTGCATGGAATGGATAACATTTTATTGATTGATCTGAATTAATAATGCACCTATGAAGAAAATGATGAAGAGGGATCTCTAGATCTGAAATGACTATGTATTTTCTAGATCTGTTTATGGAATATTTAGATCTATGATCTGGCGAACCTTTGCTGAAGTAAAGGGTGAGATCTGAGTTATCTGTTCTGAAGAGTTGCATAGTTCTAAAAATTTACAGATCTATACGCATGTTCATCTCAGCGAAAGCGTGTCTATATGCAGGTTTGTTTCAGCAAAAGTGCGTATGAAATCAAAGGTCAGTTCTGAAATAGTTGCAGATATATACGCAGGTTTGACTCCGTGAAAGCGTGTATATATGCAGGTTCAGTATGTAAAAGCGCGTATGCAATCTAGGGTTTCGCTAAAGTATGTGGAATGAAATGTCTGATCTGTTTAGCTGTTTTACTACTATCTGTCAATGATTTATTCATACAGATCTGGGTTGTTTGAATGTTGATTATGCTGCTGATTATGTTGATTAAAGACCAAGTTTTTGGTTGATTGGTTGATGATTCAATGAATGAATTTATGGGGTTATAAGTTTCAGTTTAATGTATGTTGAGCTTAAATGTGTGGAGTGGGTCTAGTTTAAAAATATGATGAAAAGAGGCCTACAAGGTATGTTGTGTGGAAGCTGTTGGATCCAGTATGAAAATTGATGAAACGTGGTCCATAGTGGTGCTGATGGTCGAAGCCTTCAGTGAGTGGGTTGTAGCTCCCTTCCAGTGGTAGATGGTAATCGAGAGAAAGGGGTAGTAGCTCCCTTCCAGGAGAGGCTGGTAAATGAGTGTAGGGGGTAGTAGCTCCCTTCCAGGAGAGGATGGTAAACGAGAGCAGGGGGTAGTAGCTCCCTTCCAGGAGAGGTTGGTAAACAAGATCAGGGGGTTGGAGCTCCCTTCCAGTAGTGGCTGGAGAACGAGAGAAGGTTGCAGCCTTCTACAGGTGGGTGCCTGCGTGCTGGTATGAGTCTGTGCCAGTACAAAATTGTAAGAAGTTTTATTTATAATAAATATTGAAGACAAAGATGACAGCAGCGGTGGTTTTCTCCCGAATTGGGTTCCACCTTAAATATTGGTATTCATGTGTGTTTCTTATGTGTGATGGTTTATTCTATTATTACTGCACATGCTTACTTCTTACTAAACATCTGCTGAATGAATGATGCAATGATATAGGTAAAGAATTAAATGCATAATAATATCTCTGGAAATACACAAGTTTTCTTAAGGATATCCGTGTGTATAATCGAGTTGGGTTCAGTAAAGTAGCATATGGTTTTAAGAAAAAGAAAAAGTGAAAAGTTTTCAGTCATCTCTAAATACTAATTCACCCCCCCCCCTCTCAGTATTTTTCTCAACAATTGGTATCAGAGTAGGTCCTTTTGCAGAAGCTTGATCGCTTGAAGGAGATCCGTCGCAATGGGAAGTCATGAAGGATTATTTTCTATAAGGCCACCTCTATTCAATGGAAGTAATATTTTATTTTGGAAGGAAATGGGAATTCATGAAGGATTATTTTCTATAAGGCCACATCTATTCAATGGAAGTAATCTGTTATTTTGGAAGATATGAACAAAAGCATATTTTCAAAGTCTTGGTGCAGAAGTATGGGAAATCATGGAAGAAGGTTATTAGTATCCCACAATTATTCCTATTGATGCAACAGAAAGGAAGAAATATGAAATCAATGCCAAAGCAGTCAATGTTTTATTAGGAAGCATGTCTGAATCAGAATTTGTTAAAGTGATGCAGCTAAATTCAGCAAAAGAAATATGGGACAAAATCATTCAAAGCTATGAAGGAGATACAAAGGTAAAAGGTGCAAAACTCTGAACTCTCAGAATTGAATATGAAAATTTAAGGATGCATAGTGATGAGAGTATTGCCAGTTTATTTCTATGTCTAGATGATATTGTAAATCGTATGAATAATTTGGGTGAAACCATAGCTGATACTACTCTGGTGGAAAAAGTCTTAAGATCTTTGAGTTGAAAATTTGAGTCAAAAGTATCAGCTATTGAAGGAAATCAAGTTCTGCAAACTCTTACTATTGTTCAACTACATGGTATCATGAGTGCTTTTGAAATGAGAAAAGGAGGTTCTTCTCAAATCAGAGAAGTTGCCTTTAAGGCATGTGCAAAAGGAAAAGAAAAGGAAGTTGTCAAGGAATCAAGTTATATATCAGAAGAAGAAGAAGCAAATTTTGTGAGAAGACTCCAACCAGGTACTGGAAAATTCAGAGGTAAGCCTCCCTTCAAGTGTTTTTCTTGTTGAAGAGTTGGTCATTATGCTACTAAATGTCCTTATGAAGAAAATCGTTATAAAGGGAAACAATTTGAAAAGGGAAAGAGTTATTATACAAATGAAGATAATGATGAAGTGTCAAATGAGGATGAAGAAGATTTTGACCAAGATCTTCAACCGCTGATGGCATATACCATGGATGATGATAATTTAACAAAGGGGAGGAAGCAAAAGAAGAGGGCTACTCAAGGAAAGAATATATCTCAGAAATCGTGTACAGCAGAAAATGAAGATGATGCAAAAGCCAATTGCAGAAGCAGATTGTTTCAATCACAAACGAACAAATTGTACACAGAAAGATGTTATGCTTGTAACAAGTATGGACATGTAGAAAATGAATGCAGGATGAATAGATCTGAGAAATTGGATAATTTCTAGCACACAATAAGAAATTTCAAGCAAAGCTAGAAAAATAAGGAGGACCAGTAAAAAACGTAGGGGATAATAATCCTACTGCAGTCTTCCGCTTCTAAAGCTTACTTCTCATAATGAATGCAGGAGTGATGTGAGATACATTATAGGAATCAGTAATGTATCATCAAAAGGGGAGCAATATATGGTGATTTCCATGGTCAGTTTGGTAATTCTAGTTGTGTTTATTTCTAACAGTGCATCTAATGTGACATCAGAAGACAGGTACATAATGTATAAATCTAGGAGAAAATGGAGCTGTGAAATTTTCAGTATTTCACTTTTCATACGCGGGTTTCATGAACTAAAGCCGCGTATAGACGCGAGTTCCTTTGGAGACATAAGTGTATGTTTTTCTGATAATAAAAACAGTGAGTCAGCTCAAGGACAGGAGCACAGTTTCAGGGGGAGCATTAGCCTTGCTGAGAGTAATGCATTGTTGGAATTATGATGGTTCTGAAATATGATCTCTCTCTTAAGGTCATTTTGGTATTTGTTATAAAAAGTCATATTTGTAATTTGATGAAAAGTTTATGTTGATACCTATGATGTAAATTGCTATATTCAGTCATGTAAGGACTTCTTCAAATTTGTAAACCCACTTGGTTGGGTTGTTGAGTCAAAGTGTGTAAACCCACTTGGTTTGGTACTTGAGTCACATATGTAAATCCACTTGGTTGGATCATTGATATAACTATGAGTCCTTGGTGATAGGAAAGGTCATAGAGTCATGTACTTCATTGGAAAATATGTTTTAAGATTCAGCGTGAACTCAGGGGGAGCATGGTAACTTCAGTGCACATCAGATCCACAGAGCTCTTCTTTCTACAAGAGAAGAAAAACCTTGTTTTGGTCCGCCCTTTGCCCTTGATGTCAAAGGGGGAGAGTATCATGGTGTTTGAATAATGGTTATAATCAATGTATTTATCTGTTGTGGTGATCAAACACCATCATGGTTGCCATCAAGTCCAGAGGGGGAGATTGTTGGCAATATGATGCAATGTGTTGTCCTTGATGGAAACCTACTTGATGAAGTCGTCCTTGAAGGAAACTGACTTGATGAGTTGTCTTTGGATAGAAACCTATTTGTTAATGATGTAAATCTGATGTATCTACAGAGCAGCTTAGAAGTAACAAAGAAAGAAATTCCAGTAAGTGCCAGAGTAATGATGAATAAGATATGTCACAAAGCATACGCGGGTTTGTAACGACAAAGTAGCGTATGTACGCATAAAAGTACGTACCAAGTAGCGTATGCCTATTTGCGCTCTAAATTTATAAAACCAGGGGACATGACCATGGTATTGGCCCACAGTATTGAGCACTAGATTATCTATTTGATAACGTCCAGGAATACCATCAGCGGTTGAGTGGTTTTGACTCATGGTATTGATAAAACAATGTTACCGATGAAATAGGTAACCGCAATAAAAAATCGAGTTACACAAGTTGTAAATGATTACTTCCCATAAAGTCATAGCTGGTCTAATGATGAAGGGGTCGAGCTGAATTGATATATCCAGTTGATTTATTTCATTTTATTTTTAATTCCTAATAGTTCTTTTATTGATTGTGGTAAGAATAGTTTCAGTTTCTGTACTAGTTTCTTGTTTTGATTCATTAGATTAATTTTTTTTTCATTTTAAATAGGTGCTTTCTTTTGTCATTGTAATTTCAATTTGCTTTTAAAGTTTCAGAGATTAGTAAATCATTATAGGGGGATATCACTTCCTTGAACAAATATAACCAAGCTTGCCTTTCACTTTAGAATTTCCATTTCACCTTAGAAAGACCATAAACGACAAAAAGTTAAGAAAGAGGTTATCTTGCACATATAGTGCGCCGCACTTCATCAGCTTACGATTCCCGGATTGACAATTAAATGCAGCAATTTAGGACACACTAAATTGACCAAACAATGTTGTTTATGGAATCTTTAGATCTGAGATGAGGCAAATATTTTCTGAAGTGAAGGGTAAGATCTGAGCTATTTATTTGTTCTGAAGAGTTGCGCAGCCCTACAAAGTTTGAAGATCTATATGCAGGTTCGCTTCATAAAAAGCGTGTGCATACACAGGTTGGCTTCAGCAAAAGCGCGTATGGAATGTGAGGTTGGTTCTGGAATATGTGCAGAAGTATACGCAGGTTTGTCTCTATGAAAGCACGTATATACGCAGGTTCAGTAAAGTAAAAGCGCGTATGGAATCTAGGGTTTTGCTGAAGTATGTGGAATGAAATGCCTGATGTGTTCTTTTGGTTTACTGTTATCTGTCAATAATGTATTCATACAGATCTGGGTTGTTTGAATGTTGAATATGTTGATGATTATGTTAATTGAAGATCAAGTTGTTGGTTGATTGGTTGATGATTCAATGAATGAATTGATGGGGTTATAAGTTTTAGTTTGATGTATGTTGAGCTTAAATGTGTGGAGTGGGTCCAGTCTGAAAATCTGATGAAAAGTGGCCTACAAGGTATGTTGTATGGAAGCTGATGGATCCAGTATGAAAATTGATGAAACGTGGTCCACAATGGTGCTGAGGGTCGAAGCCTTCAGTGAGGGGGTTGTAGCTCCCTTCCCGGTGGTAGTTGGTAAACGAGAGCGAGGGGGTAGTAGCTCCCTTCCGGTGGTAGGCAGTAGCGAGAGCGAGGGGGTAGTAGCTCCCTTCCGGGGAGAGGTGGTAAACGAGAGCGGGGGTTGTAGCTCCCTTCCAAGAAATTTGGTAAACGAGAGCGGGGGGTTGTAGCTCATGCAGGAAATGCAGTAAATGAGAGAAGGTTGTAGCCTTGCGGGTGGGTGCACATTGTCTTTAGTATGGTGTCACCCGGTACATGGTTGTAAGAAGTTTTATTTATAATAAATATTGAAGACAGATACGATGGCAGTGGTGGTTTTCTCATAAATTGGGTTTGCACCTTAAATCCTGGTGTTCATGTGTGTTTCTTATGTGTGATGATCTATTCTGTTCTTACTGTACATGTTTACTACTTACTAAACATCTAATGAATGAATGATGCAAAGATCTAAGTAAATAATTATCTGCATAATGAGATCTTTGGTAATACGCAAGTTTCATTAAGGATATCCGTGTGTATACGCGACTTGGGTTCATTAAAGTAGCTTATGGGTTTAAGAGAAAGAAAAAGTAAAAAATCTTAGGTCTACGTGAAATGCGATTCACCCCCCCACCCCCCCCCCCCCCCCCCCCCTCTCAGTATTTTTCCCAACAATTGGTTTCAGAGCAGGTCCTTCTGCAGAAGCTTGATCGCTTGAAGGATATCCGTCACAATGGGAAGGAAGCAAAAGAAGAAGGCTACTCAAAGAAAAGAGATATCTCAGAAAACATGTGCAGAAGAAAATGGAGAAGATGAAACAGGTATTGATTGTTGTTCTTGTGATTCACCTTCTTGTGCATGCAATAGTGAAGATAGTGAAAGTAATGCTATGGATCTAGAAGCAAATCTCAAAATCAACGATGAAGATATATTTAAAAGTAAGGAATCTATCTACGAAGATATGATCTCTAGGATGAATGGACAGATAGATACAATGAAGGAACAGATAGAGATGTATAAAGAACTGCACGTTAAAGCAACCTATCAAAATAGAAGACTTGAAGGAGAAATCATCTTTCTAAAAAAAAATCTGGAAAAATCAAATAAGAAGAATGAAGAACTTGAAGCAGAAATCATCTCTCTCAAAGAAGATCCTGAAAAATCAAATAAGAAGAATGAAGAACCTGAAGCAGAAATCATCTCTCAAAAAGAAGATCCGGAAAAATCAAATAAGAAGAATGAAGAACTTCTACAAACATTGGAAGAACAAGAAAATGGGTTGAAAGAAGATATTTTGAAACTGAATGATCAAGTAGAATAAGGAAAAAGGTTTGAATAAAGTATGAAGAAGTGATGCCAAATATTGGAGGTTGAGGTAAACATTCTCAAAGGTAAATTAGAAGAAAAAGATAAACTCTTGAGGTTTCAAGATAGTACTAAGATTCTGGACAATATTCTTATTAGTCAAAGGTCTCCTTCTGTTAAATTTGGTGTTGGTTTTCATGAAAATGTAAAAGGTGAATCTAGTTCACAAGGAAGTGCTGAAGATTCAAAGGATATCAATGCAAAGCCTGAAGTGTTGAAAGAAACAAAAGGTCAACCGACAATCATGAACGCTCAAAGGAAATCATTCGCTCCTTTGATCAATAATGTTGAATGCTTTAAATGTCATAATTATGGGCATGTTGCAGCCAAATGCAGAAGCAGATTGGTTCAGTCACAGAAAAATGGATTCTACACAAAAAGGTACTCAAGTTTCTTTATAGGATATTGTTTTTCATGCAGCAAGTTTGGTCATAAAGCAGCTGATTGCAAAAGAAGAATAGAAAAACACATTATGATCCTTATGCTTAATTTTCTGGTCACATAAGATGTTATGCTTGTAACAGGTATGGAAATGTAGAAAAGTAATGCAGGATGAATAGATCTGAGAAATTGAATAATTTCCAGCACACAATTAGAAATTTCAAGCAAAGTTGGAAAAAGAAGGAGGACCGGTCAGAAACGTAGGGAATATTGACCCTACTGCAGTCATCCGCTTCTAAAGCTTATTTCTCATAATGACTGCATGAGTGATGTGAGACACATTCTGGTGATTAGTAATGTATCATCACAGGGGGAGTAATGTATGGTGATTCTCATGATTCAGGGGGAGCATCAGTTTAACTACTAATGATTGCATTGTTGGAATTGTATATGTTTATTCCTTAGCTCTTGTAATACTCATGCTCAAATAATGATGATATGATACATGGTTTTGTATGATGAGATTATGGATGAGCCCTGATTGCTTTTTGCTGAAGAGTATCTTTTGTTTTATGGATGAGATGGAAGTCTTATGATTCAGAGATAAGCATAGATCATGTAGAATTTTTTGCTGATGACTTTTGTCACGGTTGAGACTTTTTATACATAACTCCTACACATGTTGCATGATGATATAAAACATGAAGATCTTGGTGATATGAGATCACATTGATGAGTGCTTGAATTTGTTCTGGTATGATAATTCCTCTTGGGAAGAATATGTTGATGCTGCAAAGAACCTGAAGGCCTGGTTACTGATATGCTTATGCTACAACTGTTGCATGACAGTTGAAAACATAGCTACATTTTCATATCTTTCTTCTCTCATATATTCCAGGGAAGCATTTGAAGATAGAAGCTGGGAGTAGTCTCTTCCATACAGAAGATCAGATCTGCTTAAATCAGAAGATTAAGTTGGATACGTGGATTTCCTGAAGGACAATCGCGTATATATGCGATTTTATACATAGAAAACCACGTATGGGTGGTTGCTGACAAATTTTTCTAGGTCAGCATTTTTCAGCACAACTGCAGTACTGTTTGGTATCTATGGTGATGTTTCAACTCTCATATTTCGATATTTGATGAAGATGCCTTGATGATTTGCTGTTGAAAGTGTTCAAGATGCACAGGTTAAGGGGGAGCATTGGTCATGTGGAAAGGATGCATTGTTGGCATTATGATGGTTCTGAAATATGATCTCTCTCTTGAGGTCTTTTTGATGTTGGTCATAAAAACTCATACTTGTAATTTGATGAAAAGGTATTGTTGAGACCTATGATGTAATTTGTTATCTTCAGTCATGTAAGGACTTCTTCAATTTTTTAAACCCACTTGGTTGGGTAGTTGAGTCAAAATGTGTAAACCCACTTGGTTGGGTACTTGAGTCATATATGTAAATCCACTTGGTTGGATCCTTGATGTAAGTATGAGTCCTTGGTGATAGGAAAGGTCATAGATTCATGTACTTCATTGAAAAATATGTTTGAAGATTCAGCATGAACTCAGGGGGAGCATGGTAACTTCAGTGCACATCAGATCTACAGAGTTCTTCTTTCTACATGAGGAGAAAAAACCTTTTTTTGGTTTTGATCTGCCCTTTTCCCTTGATGTCAAAGGGGGAGAGTATCATAGTGTTTGAATAGGGGGAGAGTATCATGGTGTTTGCATAATGGTTATAATCAATGTATTTATCTGTTGTGGTGATCAAACACCATCATGGTTGCCATCAAGTCTAAAGGGGGAGATTGTTGGCATGTGTTGTCCTTGATGGCAACCTACTTGATGAAATAAGATTGTTGGCAATATGATGCAATGTGTTGTCTTTGATGGCAACCTACTAGATGAAGTTGTCCTTAATGGAAAATGACTTGATGAGTTGTCTTTGGATGGAAACCTACTTGATGAAGTTGTTCTTGATGGAAACACCTTTATCGATCCCATCTCATCAGCAATGGAAAGCTGAATGATGAGTTGTCTTTTGGATGGCAACCTACTTGATGAAGTCGGTCTTGATAGAAACACCTTGCTTGATGGGGCCTATGAAAAGCAACCTATGTGTTAAATATGTAAGGAAGATGTATCTTGTGTTAAATAAGGAAGGATGATGTATCTAGATAAAATAAATGTTCAGGGGGAGCATCAGTCTAACTACTAATGATTGCATTGTTGGCATTGTATCTGTTTATTCCTTAGCTCTTGTAATACTCATGCTCAAGTAATGATGATATGATACATGGTTTCGTATGATGAGATTATGGATGAGCCCTGATTTCTTTTTGCTGAAGAGTATCTTTTGTTTTATGGATGATATGGAAGTCTTATGATTCAGAGATAAGGATAGATCATGCAGAATTTGTTGCTGATGACTTTTGTCACGGTTGAGACCTTTTATACATAACTCCTACACATGTTGCATCATGATATAAATCATGAAGATCTTGGTGATATCAGATCACATTGATGAGTGCCTGAAGTTGTTCTGGTATGATAATTCCTCTTGGGAAGAATATGTTGATGCTGTAAAGAACCTGAAGGCCTGGTTACTGATACGCTTATGCTACAACTGTTGCATTACACTTGAAAACATAGCTACATTTTCATATCTTTCTTCTCTCATATATTCCAGGGAAGCATTTGAAGACAGAAGCTGGGAGTAGTCTCTTCCATATAGAAGATCAGATCTGCTTATATCAGAAGATTAAGTTGGATACGCAGATTTCCTAAAGGACAGTCGCGTATATACACGAGTTTATACACAAAAAACCGTGAATGGGTGGTTGCTGACAAATTTTTATAGGTCAGCATCTTTCAGCACAGCTGTAGTACTGTTTGGTATCTCTGGTGATGTTTCAACTCTCATATTTCGATATTTGATGAAGATGCCTTGATGATTTGCTGTTGAAAGTGTTCAGGACGCACAGGCTAAGGGGGAGCATTGGTCATGTGGAAAGGATGCATTTTTGGCATTATGATTGTTCTAAAATATGATCTCTCTCTTGAGGTATTTTTGATGTTGGTCATAAAAATTCATAGTTGTAATTTGATGAAAAGTTCATGTTGAGACCTATGATGTAATTTGTTATATTCAGTCATGTAAGGACTTCTTCAATTTTGTAAACCCACTTGGTTGGGTAGTTGAGTCAAAATGTGTAAACCCTAAAATTTTTGAAGATCTATACGCAGGTTGGCTTCATAAAAAGCACGTGCATATGCAGGTTGGCTTCAGCAAAAGCACGTATGGAATGTAAGGTTGGTTCTGGAATATGTGCAGAAGTATATGCAGGTTTGTCTCTATGAAAGCATGTATATACATAGGTTCAGTGAAGTAAAAGCACGTATGGAATCTAGGGTTTTGTTGAAGTATGTGGAATGAAATGTCTGATCTGTTCTGCTGGTTTACTGTTATCTGTCAATAATGTATTCATACAGATCTGGGTTGTTTGAATGTTGAATATGCTGATGATTATGTTAATTGAAGATCAAGTTGTTGGTTGATTGGTTGATGATTCAATGAATGAATTGATGAGGTTATAAGTTTCGGTTTGATATTATGTTGAGCTTAAAAGTGTGGAGCGAGGTCCGGTCAGAAAATCCGTCGTGGCTTCCCAGGGCATATTGTATGGAAGATGATGGATCAGACATGAAAATTGATGAAACGTGGTCCTTGATGGTGCTTCCTTGATGGTGTTGAGGGTAGAAGCCTTCGGTGGGGGGTTGTAGTTCCACTGGGTGGTAGGCGGTAAACGAACGTAGCTCCCTTCCGGTGGTAGGCAGTAGCGAGAGCGGGAGGGTTGGAGCTCCCTTCCAGTGGTAGCTGGTAAATGAGAGAAGGGGGTAGTAGCTCCTTTCCAAGAGAGGCTGGTAAACGAGAGCAGGGGGTTGTAGCTCCCTTCCAGGAGAGGCTGGTAAACGAGAGAAGGTTGTAGCCTTCTGCAGGTGGGTGCCTGCGTGCTGGTATGAGTCTGCGCCAGTACATGGTTGTAAGAATTTTTCTTTATAATAAATATTGAAGACAAAGACGACGGCAGCGGTGGTTTTCTCCCGAATTGGGTTTCCATCTTAAATCTTGGTGTTCATGTGTGTTGCTTATGTGTGATGATTTATTCTATTATTACTGCACATGTTTATTTCTTACTAAACATCTAATGAATGAATGATGCAATGATCTAAGTAAAGAATTATCTGCATAATGAGATCTTTGGTAATACGCAAGTTTTATTAAGGATATCCGCGTGTATACGCGAGTTGGCTTCAGTAAAGTATCGTATGGGTTTTAGAGAAAGAAAAAGTAAAAAAATTTCAGTCTGCACTAAATACTGATTAACCCCCCCCCCCCCCCCCTCTCAGTATTTTTCCCAACATCATCCTATTGCAAGATAGACCTTTGAGAGTTCATGGGGCTCGATAGGGCTCAACCCAACCTCCCTTCATTTTGTTCAACTTCCATCCGCCTCTCCATACCCTAAATACATCATTTTCACCTTCAAAATCCACTTGGAAGCCCTTCTGTAGCATTATAGGCCCTCCTATAGCAGCCACCTGTAACAACCCTATAGTACCAATTTCCTTCATTAGTTTTGATCCCTGCTACAACTTTGACTTATTCAAGATGAATAATGACGCCTAGTTGTGAGGTGATGATCAGGGGAAGCTCTTAGGCCACTCCAACCATTCCTTTTCTTCACTCCAAAACATAGTAGAATTAGTTATTTGATCACAAGTATGATGCAAGTAGGCTAATGATTTTTCAGACAGCATGGACCATGCAACAAATAATCAGATCATGGACACACATATCAATAAAAATCACAAACATAATATCCAACTATATTGGGTTTCCAAATCTGGCCAACTCCTAGGTCAAAGACAGTGGCTCACTAGGTACCAAGTTGAACATAAGTTTTCCCATCTCATGGAAGCACTCAATGTAATGTGGACCATTTATTCTTAAGGGGGGAGGATATATCCATGTGGATATTAGTGGTCACCCATGAATTCCACATGGACCCCCACCATTTTTTCTTTCAGTTTCCTTAATTGTAGCATTGTTTACTATTTTTGGCATTTTTCGGGTCTTGAACTTCTAGAGTTGTTTTGAGACCCTAAACGACATTTTCTTTGGGAAAACAAGAAAACATAAGACTCCCGTTGGGATTTATAGTTGAAATTTTTAGTCCTCAGATATATCTTTATAATGAGGTATTATATGCATCAAAATAAGATCGTATGCCAAAGCTACGACCCTGGGAAGTTGATGTTCCAATTTATCCCAACGGGACCCACATACATTTTACGCTTCATCTCTTAGGGTTAGTTTTTTGGATGTTTATGGTTTTCCATTGTTTCTCAATAATAAATAGGCCTTTGAGCCTCATCGTAACATGGCTCAAAAGGAATGTAGACGCCACATCTCTTCTTAGACATAAACTACCATTGCCTTAGCTAGTTTATTTCCATTCTGCATGTAAACAGTTTTCAATACTTTGTTATTAATGCATTGAAGTTTTTTTTTTCTTCTATCTCTATGTTTTTATTTATATCTATATTTCATTTTTTTCCTTCATAAATATAGATAAGTCCCCTTCTCGGTGCATTGTATTTCTTGTTACATATCCACTATTGATAATATCTTGGTGGCCCTCATGATTGTATCTTAATGCATTACTATTTATGGAGTCTTAAGGTATTTGGGACTTTGGTAAATCTAGTGTCATTTTCCTTTTCTAGCCTATTCTTCCTCTTGTTAGGTATTTCTCAACTTTGTTTCATTGGCATCCTACTTGTTGGGTCAGTTATGCCCTATATCCTTCACTATGGGTATGTGTGGTCAGTTATCATTGAAAATGGGAAGATATAAATGGAGTTAATATTATTCTGGCTATATGTTGTTTCGAGGTGGTTCGTTGTTCTTGGGTATCTATTATGTTGTTGGTTTGAAGCTTGGGGTGCTCTAAGAAGTAGGTTTAAATGGTGAAAAAGGTGGTTGTTGCCTTGGTATTGTGTTGATTTACCTTGCTTTTTGTTGTCAATACCATGACAAAGAATGCACAACCACAAAGGGGCAAGTGGGCATGGCCAACAAGGCCAATTGCATAACTAGACCCAAGCCCAAGAAGTGGCTACCAGTTATCAATCTATGACTTTTCCTAGCATTCACGACAAGATTAATCAACTTCAGAATTATGTTACTAATGACCGCGATTCCCATTCAAATTCATAAATTATGGTGATGGTATCTAAATAGCTTCTTGACATTGGCCTTAGCAAGGGAAGCAGGAGCTAATACATGCACTCCATCACCTTGCACTAACAATTGAAGATCCTGTTAGGTCAGGTTTTAAAGGAGAAACATGAGGATAAAAATGATATCATTTCCTCATTGATAAAATTGAAAGTGTGCAATGGAATCGAAGATCTTGTTTCGAGAGATTGGATGCTCGCTTGGCCCACTTGGAGCTTGTCATCTCTAATGTGAGGTCAAGCCCTCTACACCAGCAAGTATAAGTGCAAAGGACCCTACTTTAGTGACTTCTTCAGATTCATGTGTATGTTGTTATGAATTTCTTTAGTTATATTGGGTAGTCTCATTATAATATGGTACTACCCTGAATAGTGGATTTTTATTTTTGTTAAAACTCGTTATCTCTATTTACCGACCAACAAATCTAGTTTTTCTTGTGGTGGATTGAGGTTGGTAAATTTCTTAAAATAGTCTATCAATGATGTATTTTTAATTTTAAAAACAATACAAATTTTAACATAGCACAAAAATAAAGACTATTTTCATATGATTAGGGATATTCTTCTTAATTAACCCACTTTATTCAATTAATTTTTTTTGTACATATAACATAACATTTTTTAACAAAAACAATAGATTTGAGCAATCGCATAATTTATAAACTCTAAACCATTCCCAAATTTATAAACACCATGTTGTGGCTTCAATAATTAAAGTTTTAATCACTTTGTTTCAATATGTTAAGTAGGAAAGGAGTGCCAATTATAGAAAATTGGCCTACAAGTTTATTATATTCAATATTGGGGCAAGTTCAATTTTGGATAGAAAGAAATATACTTGTTTTTCTTTAAGTAGAAGAAGAAAGCTACATGGTAATTTAAATATTGAGTAGGGAACAACTATGTCATTTTTTTGTGATAATGTTGAAGATGACAGAATATCAAACATAGCAAAGAATCATGCATATCAGGTAATCACGAAGAACATCCAAGTCCATATTCCTTTTTTAGGAATACAATATAGTAGAATGATTTATTCTGCCACATGAAAACATGTTTTCCAGCCATTATTGATAAAGTTCTCTATCATAGAGACAAGCTTCTCCACTTCAATTATGTACTCATGTTTTAAAGCTAATATTTCTAAAGTTCTTGTCCACTTCACTTATGTTTGATGTTGGAGATAACCTCAACTGCAAGTACGATTAGAAGGACAACAAAATTCAATTTTTATGGGAAAACCAGAGGACAACAGGAACAACAATTTTTAGTTTATTTGAGCACTCAACCGTGCATTCAATTCCTTCTTTAAAACCCTGCAAAACCAATTTTTTGTTCAAAGGTTGTAGCCCTTTCTCTGTTATACAAAACCATGGCTTGACCACGTTACCTTCGCGCTCTTAAAACCTCACACCTACCCGCCATAAAGCCTTTACACCAACTACCATATCTCCCGTGTTTGGATTTAAATTCAAAACAACCCATGTCAGTCTTGGTGGACCCCTTCAGTCCACGTCTCCATTCTCCCATCCAATCACGCACCGATCGTAAAGGTTGGAGCCTATGTCATCACCTCCAAACCCACGCGATAACTTCAGTCCTCACAATACCACGTCAACAACCAGCTAACTTGTTAGCACCCGAATTGGACCCCAAGCTGAAAAAGGAAAATCAGAGTAACAACTAAACCACGCTCAACCTTGTAGCTAGCCCTACAAGGACAAGAGAGGGCTCTCTCCGTAAAAGAATATTCAATAAAGTGCAATAGAAATATGATATTAGGCTAGGTAAAATGATAGGGATAAAAGGTTTAAATAAAATGAAATGAATTTCCGGGGATGTGTGGGACAAAAATGGGACAGCTGAAACCGGGAATTAAATTAGGACACAGGGTGTTTCATGGGGCAATATAGGCAGGAAACTTAGCAAATAAAATTTAATGAGGATGGGATGGAAAGACTAGTGAGGAGATTATTGGGGTTCCCATGTTTGCGGATTGGCAAGACCAAAAGATGAGACAACATCAGAACCACTTTGGGACCTTAGGATCTAGCCCTCCTAGGTCCAAAGAGGGATCTCTCTATATTTTCCAAAGCATATGTCTTTGAGGCTCAATGTTTCAATGTTAGGCTAGTTATGGGGCTCAGGGTTTGTTTGTTTGATTGAGTTTGGTTGTTGGGAATCAGGAAAGAAGTGTCCGATACAAGACAAGGATGAGCAAAAGGGAAGCTAGGAAAAGGTAGATAACTCAAAGAACATCAAGGCCATTAGGCAATGGAGTCAAGAAAGGGTTTACTTGTGTTCAATGTGCAAGCTTTCAGTTGGGCAAGTCATCTAAATCATCTGGATCTTAAAGGATAGAAGATGGAATGGAACATTAAGGACCGAAAATGAAAGGAGGAGAACCATCTAATTCTGTCTATAGATCAGGTCAGAGGTCATTTAACTCTAGGCCTGCCTGGACAAAATCAGAGGCAATTACAAGGGATCTTAGAAAGGCTAGCTAGTCGTGCAAAGATCCTAGTGGACAGGGCTAACACTAATCCCCAGTGTTCCCAAACCTTCCAGCTAAATCCTACCAAGAACATCTAAACATGGACTTCATCAATTCATACATCAGAGAGCAGGCAATATCATCCACTACATTGGTTAAATCAATTGAAATCAACATTCAGATACACATATAAGCAGAAAACATAAAGGCTGGGAGAGCAGCAACATAAGGTACCTATCAAGGGTAAATCTTATGCCAAACTTCTGATGCGAGCTTGAAGAAACATAATGAAATGAAAGCAAGTCAATCACAAATACAGAGAAAGGAAAACATCACCAGCTGCTTTAGATCAGGATCCAAAGAAACATGCTTGTCATATTAAAAACAACACCAATCAGGTACATCATAGCCCATAGCTTGAACATTCAGTCTGAATACATCAAATCTCAGCCTATCTTACAATATACATAGAGAACTTGTCTCAAGAGGAGAATACTTGCATTTCACTGATATCTCATCAACAACCATTACAATGTTTCCTTCTGTGCTTTATAGCAAAGGGTGAGCCTAAGATCGACTGAAGGAGTAGGTGAAAATTAAATGTATCTTTAAACACAACAATGAATGCAGGGACGAAACCCATTTTTCTTGACATGCTGTATATTTAATCTCTGTCACCTTCCTTGTGAGAGAATGATCTGCTCCAGATTTGATCTTGATATCTTTTGGCTGAAGTACTCCTGGATGATTTGAACAAAAATGAAATAAACTGCTAGGAAGGTCTGTCTCATAAATGTCTAACTGTTTTTTAGCTGTAGTTAGGGCGGAAATTCTTTCAGGGATGTTATGTATAATAAAATTTGTATGGGCGCCCTGTACTTTGATAAAGAGAAACATTCTGCTGACAAATAACCCTGATGGTACCTTTTACTTGTGCACAGGATCCTTTGATCGATCCTCGGGGTCTTCAAATTGCTTCTTTTGTTGGAATGTAATTCCAACTGCCCGGATCAATTAACAGGCGGCAGGACGATTGGAATAGCGCGGAGCTAAACTGGTAGCAGGTTTGAACAGATCGACGGAGTACGGGAGGTCGACCAGCGCGGAGGTTAACGGGATGTGTACCCCCCTTAGTTGACCAGTCGATCGGGGTTTGACTGCCGATCAACGGCTAATATGTACTATGGGGCCTCACCTCATTTGGTCTGTACGAGCAGACTCATACCCCCTGTAACCACCAAGGAAGGTGGCTCCGCCAACGTGCACCACCGTCGTGCCACCAATGCACCACCGCTTAATCTTCCTTTGCTCTGTACTGTAACACTGCCGCTGCATTCTGCTTCTGACAGGGTAGCTCGGGCTTTTAATGGTGATGGGAGATTTTATACAGAGCTCGAACTCTATTCCTTTAATGAACATCTCATCACCACCTTCCCGGGCCTTTGTTCATAAATTCAGCCGCTGTGGATGATCTTCCTCGAATCCAGTTGTCTTGGTAGCATAGAAGTGTATCACGACGGCCATTCTTTCTTTATAACCCTGCAGGAAACACGAAGACTATGAAGAAATCCATGGACGAGGGCGGCGGGTGATGTGGATGGGTGAAATGGACGTGCGGGTGGTGACATGGCGAAAAACGCAGAAGGCCCATGGAGAAAACGCTCTGGTGAAGGTGGAGGTCTATGGAGCGAAAGATCGAATGAGAAACGTTAAAAAACATGAAAACAAATCAATTTTATGCAATGGAATGAGAGGACGTACGGAAGATACACGCGGGGTGACGTGGCAGGACCCGGGGACAGCGGAATGGTCAACCATGCATGGACAAATCTGGACCGTCGATCGGGCGGAGATCGACGGCGGGGAGAGACAGACGGAGGGTCGACTGGTACGATGGGCGGAGGTTAAACAGTGCATGGTTCGGAAGGACGATAGCCGTTGGATGAAGGGCTTTGGATTGGACGGCTCTTAGCAATTCCGCTACCTGACCACCAACCGAACATTAATGCACAAAATGAGAGTGGGTTTGCCGCCGTACAGAGGACACGCGGCCAGTGCTGAATGGAATTGCTGGTCGCTCGGAGAAAACCACCGACTCGCGAATGGTGGTGCGGAATAAACAGCGTGGTTTTCTGAAACTGCGTAGGCGGGGTGGGGACCACTGTTTCGGGTGAGCACCGCGCCATTGGATCCGGTGTTTAACGGACGACGGAGATTTACCGAAAATCAAACCGGCGACAAACCTTTAAAACCCAAAAAAATGTGATTTATCAAAGGTTTTTATGATCTTTTGGGCGGAAAAAGGGTTGGAGGGGATAAGCGCCCAACGAGTTTAGCGAGTGGTTTTGGTGCTGGGTCTTATGGGAGAGAAAGGTGCGGAGGCTAATGGTGAAAGGGGCTAGGCTCAATATAAGGTTTAAAGTGGGTTTCTCAAGCCCTTCTGATGTGTTTTGAGGCCATGGGAGGTAATGGTAGGGAGGCGATGGAGAGACTGGAGGAAACGAAGGGTGATGGTGGAGTTTAGATAGGATTTCAGGGGGAACTTAAGGTGATAATGGAGGGGTTAAAGGTAGACTTTGACAAAGGGAAAGGGGGAAAGTGATATTTTGCAAAGGTATAAAGGGAAATAATGGGCCTTTTGAGAAATGGATCATCAGAGGGACTATATTTTAGGCATAGTACACAGAGACTTCAAGGAGAATGGGTTTTCAGAGGAAAGGCATTTCTTGAAGGCTCCCAAACAACCTAGCCCCCAACTTGCTTGTCAAGAATTTCATAGGGGGGCTAACGAGGAGCTGAAAGGGCACAATAAATGGATCATTTTCAAACAGAAGAAAACACACAGAGTATGAATGATTCCCCAAGGCAGAGCATATAAAATGGATTCTACCTTTCTAACTTGAAAACATTCAACTGGAAATGTTTATGAATGAATGGTGAAACATAACAATGTACATATGAAACACAAAGGAGGGAAATATGCTAAAACTCATACCACATGAATCCCACAAATCAGAGTTGCATCACTTTATTAATTCCCTACCAAATTGTACAACGGAGCGCAGAGCTCACTGCCACACTATTCCCCTACTTCTGAGTTTTCAGACCTTAGACTTTCAGATCGCTTACAAATGATTTACAATTACATTAAATAGAACTGATTTGTGGGAATATAGATCGACAGAAAGAGGAGTTGTTATAACAGCTCAAGAACTGAAAACTAAAGATAGAAAACAAGAGCCAATAATCTTTCTGAAAGGAAGAGCTGTGTTACATTTGAAATTTGTTGATAACCAATGAGGAGGCGAAACCTGTAGCGTAGATCCTTTGAATTGTAACTGAAGATGTGATTGTTACAACGTTGGTTCTTGGCCTCTGACGTTTCACTTTCCATTTGCTGTTTTGAAGAAAACTGACTTTTTATTAATGTTGTTGAAACAGAAATGAAATGAAATAATGCCTTACGTGAAGGGAAAAATGTAATTTGAATGGGAAAAGGGGAGGGAGATAGGGTCCACATAGCAATCAGAATCTGAGGAGGGAGTGAAGCAAAGTGCCGTGGTAGAAATAAATAATGCGATGCGATTGAAATATTTTGAAAAATCGATTTATTGCATTAACAAAGGAGAAAACCCATTTAATTGGGAAAAGGCAGAAGGAACTGTGGTGGGGCCGACCAATCGCAATAACATCGGAGGTGGGGAGCGGTTTAAAACAATGAATATAAAAATTGCGATGTGATCGCAAACATGCGATGCAATTGGGAGATCAGAGGAGCGGCTTGCGATCAATCGCATCGGAGTTTTGTAGTGGGGAGGGTTCAATCGACGATGGGCTATAAATGGTGTGATGCGATCGGAGGTAGGCTATCGAACGTCACAATAGCATCAGAGTTTTTGCGATTGGCCAATCGGAAGCATTGTTCAAATATTGCGATTTGTGATGGGATGGTCAGCGGGGTTTTATAATAAAACCTTTGAACTTTATATTATGATGTATAGTGGGGAAGTGGTTTGGGAATGGCAGGGCATATATATATATATATATGAACCTTCGAAATGTTTATCATAAGGTTTTCAACGGGGAATGGAGGGGAAGTGGTTTGGGATCGGATTTAATATAATAATGTGATTTTATAATCGAAGGGGGGGAAAAAATTATTTATAAAAAAAATATTAAACTTCAATAATATAAAGTTTAAGGGAAGGATGGGAAAAGGGATTTATTTTGAGGATATAGGGGATTTTTACTTCACTTAAGCATAAATTTCAATCCAGAAGTCAGTTTTGAGAGTGTAGTATACCGTTGGAAAGCTCTTTCCGGGCTCTTTGTGATGGATCTACTTGGAGGATGATTTGGTGCTAAACATGCTGCGAAAAACTCTTCTGAAGGCAGGGACATCACTTTGTGGAGATAACAGTTTCTGAATTGTGACTTATTACATATGATGATATAAAATTACATAATGAATAATAATAAAGGAAAAATATTATGTTTTCAGCTCAAAACATGGTTTTGAGGCGAAAATTACATCAAACTAAATAAAATGTCTCTCTGATTCTTCCTGGTGCTGTGACTTTGAGCTTACTGGCTTCCTCATGACCTTGCTGATATTTATTGACATTTGACTCATTAATTTGACCATGGTGAGACCCTCGAAACTAATGAGACCCATCCTATGACCTACTGATATGATTTTAAGAATGAAAGTGAATAATGACTGAAGACCATAGAGAGGAAATCAGCAAGTTTCACATGATGGAAAACTCATGAAGAATTACTACCATCAATGAATCCATGACCTAGCGGAACGGTGAAATTGATTATTATGGGACTCCTAATATGCAAATGCAAAGAGTAACTTTGATCACTGATGGCAGTATGACTAGACTGACACTAACATAACCAATCAGAGGCATATCACATGGTTTAGTGTCGACTTCATTTCATCTCTAAAACGGTGTGATAAGAGATGGCCCACCTCTGCCATCTCAACGCCCACTAGCCAATGACACTCTTTTGCATAGTTTTGATGCCCAGTCATCAGGTGGGCTTATCGATGCGATAAAGCCCATCACATGGTTTATTAAAAAAATTTGAGTTATATTTTATACGCCACATCATAAGTTTATTTTATAAAGGTTAAAAAGTTTGGTTTAAGGTTTTAATGTTTTATTTGTTTAATACAACGCGACATGTTTTAAAACTTGGGTTTAATGATTTTATCATATATATTGTAAACATGAAATGTTTACAATATATATATATATATATATATATATATATCTATATATATATATATATATATATATATAGACATTGAATATATGAGACCATGTGTAATATGCCGAGAGCAGTGTGAGAAAAATTGTGTGAAGCAGTGTATGTCTGAAGACAGAGAAAGTTGTGTTTTATATCAGCAGAGAAGAATTCATTTTGTAATCCAGAACAACAGTTCTTAGGGAAGAATTTTTTTTGTGTTGTAGCAGTCCAACATTTTTAATGAAATAGATTTTAAACTCCATCACTGTGCACATTGTTTTTATTGTTATCTTTGTATTGACAGAGGACATTTTGTTCCTCTTTGACTGTTAAGGAATTATCAGAAATTCCAACATGGTATCAGAGCTAGTTCAAGCTCTCAGCAGTCGCTAAAGAAGCTGAAGGAAGGAAGAAGAAGGCTGCTGAAGTAGTTCTCCAGCGGTGTGAAGGTTCAGCAAAGTCAGGTATTTACCAAAACAGAATTTTGTGTTTGTTTTTAGAATACAGTCTAGAGAACTATAAAGAGGAAGTCTTTTAAAGACAGAGGTTATCTCTCAAGCAGTGAGAAAGTTTTTTTAAATAAACACAATCAAGTTTTAACATAGTTCAGTAAGGCTAGCAATGGCAGGAGCCAGCAAAAGCATGAGTATGGGAAATAGTCAACTCCCACAATTCAATGGGAAGAACTATGACTATTGAGCAATCGCAATGAGAGCCCTATTTTCCTTTCAAGATTTATGGGAGCTAGTTGAAGATGGTTTAAAAGAACCAGCAGATGAACAAGCATTTAATTCCTTAACACAGGCAGAGAAATATTTGCTGAAGAGTAATAGAAAGGACTCAAAAGTCCTCTTCTATCTCTATCAGGTAGTGCATGAAAGCATATTTCCAAGAATTGCGGCAGTAAAGAAGTCCAAGGATGCATGGGATACACTCTAGACAACCTACCAAGGTATGAAGAAGGTAAAGACAACAAAGCTTCAATTAATGACAAGATATTTTGAAGTCAATTTCATGAAGGAGCCTGACACAATAGACGCATTCTTCACATTTTTGATTGGGTCGGTTACCCAAATGAGATCTCATGGAGAGACCATAGAGGAAAGAAGAATAGTGGAGAAATTATTAAGGAGCTTATCCTCAAGATTTGATGTGATAGTAACAATCATTGAAGAGACAAAGAATCTCTCAATGTTCACTGTTGATGAGTTTCATGCATCATTGATGACCCATGAACAAAGATTGAGAAAAACAACAAACTCATCTTTGGAGCATGCCTTCAAGACCCAAATTTCCTTTGGAAAAGGAAGAGGTCAAGGAAAATCAAACTACAGAGGAAAAGGTAGAGGCAGAAGCCAAAATAGAGGAAGAAACAGCCCTGCAAATACAAGTGGAAGGGGCAGCAATCAAAGTCAGAATCAAAGCCAAGGCAACAGCCAACAAGGTGGAAAAAATCAAGCACATGGACAAAGGTATGATAAATCCCAAGTCCAATGTCATTACTATAAGAATTATGGGCACTATGCCAATGAATTTAGAAAGAAACAGAGTGACATGGGCAGTAGACCCAGTGCTAACTTTACTAAAGATAATCTCAGTGAAGAGAATTTTCTTTTAGGATGTAATATGGCTTAAGAGAAAAATGAAGATATATGGTTTCTAAATTCAGGATGTAGCAACCATACGACTGGAAATATTTCTATGTTTTCCATTTTAGGTGAAAAAGTGAAGTCTCAAGTAACTTTGAGGACAGATAGTAAAGTCTCTGTTATGAGAAAAGACAGAGTGAGTGTCTTGACAAATAAAGGAGAAAGAAAAACCATATCAGATGTATACTATATACCTGGTATGAAGTGTAATCTTTTGAGCATTGGACAACTCATTCAAAAATGCTACAATGTATTCTTTGAGGATGATGTATGTACCATCATGGACATACCACCAAGAAAATAGAGGATTGCACAAGTGAAGATGACAAGAAACAGAATGTTTCCTCTGAACATGAGAGAAAATTTGAAGAAAGGAGCTGCAATCGCAACAGTAACACAAGAGACTTACCAAAGAGAAGCAAAAGATGAAAACTGGTTGTGGCACTTGAGATTTGGACATCTCAACTTTGGAGGTCTGAATTTTTTGCACAGAAAAGGAATGGTAAAGGGATTACAATTGATTGAGAAACCAGATAGACTATGTGAAGTCTGCATCTTGGGCAAACAACACAGAGAAAGATTTACATCATGAAAGAGCACAAGGGCAAAGACAACCTTAGATATAGTCCATTTGATTTTTTTGGACTAATGAAAACA
Source organism: Pinus albicaulis (assembly GCA_034641835.2). Taxonomy (NCBI): domain Eukaryota; kingdom Viridiplantae; phylum Streptophyta; class Pinopsida; order Pinales; family Pinaceae; genus Pinus; species Pinus albicaulis. Next base: position 659,496,259 of record CM076574.1, on the reverse strand, counting down.
CCATCATTAGCAGGTAGCCACTATATGCTGACATCTATTGATGATTACACAAGAATTATTTCCAAAAGTTGAAGAGTGAAGTGTTTGAGAAGTTCTACCACTTTAAAGCTCTGGTTGAGAATCAAAGTGGATAGCATAAAAAAATCTTTAGGATAGATAAAGGAGGAGAATATATGTCCAAATATCTTTTGATTTTTTGTAGAGAAAATGGAATTCATAAGCAATTTATAGCAAGGTATACACCACAACAAAATGGAGTTGTTGAAAGGAAAAATAGAACCATCATGGGTATGGTAAGAATCATGTTGAAGGAAAAACATTTTCCAAATGAATATTGGGCTGAAGTTGTACATTGTGAAGCATATGTCTTGAATAGATCCCTAACAAAGAGTGTAATGAATAGATTTCTTGAAGAAACATGGAGTGGCATAAAACAATTTTTTACCCACATGAGGGTATTTGATTGTCTGGCTTATGCACACATTCCAGATCAGCTAAAGAAGAAGTTGGATAGTAAGGGGGAGAAGTGCATATTTGTTGGATATAGTGAAGAATCCAAGGCATACAGACTGTATAACCCATGCACCAAGAAGTTTATGATAAGCAGAGATGTGCAATTTATTGAAGAAGAAGCTTGGGATGGAAGCATTAAGAAAACAACAAATGTAAAAACTTGTTTGTCTCATGATGAAGATGAAGAAGAAATGGCTTAAAGGAATCTCTCATTAGCAGCACCACCTCCACTAACACTGGGGCAACAAGGGACACCACAAGCAGGTATGAGGACACCCTTGAGAAGTGATGACAGTGCTTCTCCAAGCACATCATAGGAGCAGATTTGAGTGCTTCTACAAGCACAAGTTCAAAAAGTGAAATAAGAACCAGATTTAGAAGTCTGAATGAAATTTATGAGCAAGAAAAAGGTATGAACACTTTATTTGCATTATACTATCATGCAGAAGATCCTATTCATTTCTAAGAAGCTGTAAAAGATAAGAAATGGATAGGATCTTATGGATGAAGAGATAAATGCCATAGAGAAAAATAAGACATGGGAAGTAGTTGATCTCCAAAAGGAAAAGAAGTTATTGAGTGAAATGGGTTTATAAAACCAAGAGCAATGCGGAAGGAAAGATTGAAAGGCATAATGCCGGACTTGTTGTCAAAGGCTACAAGTAGCAACAAGGAAGAGATTATGAAGAAACCTTTGCACCCGGTTGCAAGGATAGAGCTTAGGTACAAGAACAATGTTGTCCATAACAACACAACACATGTGGAAAGTTTACCAAATGGATGTGAAATCTGCATTCCTAAATGGAGTGTTGAAAGAAAGAGGTATATGTTGAACAACCTTTGGGCTATGAAAAGAAGTCCGGCAACACAAAGGGATTTTGATTGAGCTCTTTATGGAAATTTAAAACAAGCACCAAGAGCATGGTACAATAGCATATATGCATATCTGGAAAATGGGTTTTGAGGAAATGTGAAGGAGAACCCACATTATACATCAAGTAGAAATATGGTAAGTTGTTCATTGTTGTTTTATATGTTGATGATGTGATATTTACGAGTAATGATGCTTACCTCATTGAAAATTTTAAAAAAGTCATGAAGGATGAATTTGAGATGAGCGATATGGGATTTCTTAAATACTTCTTAGGAATAGAAGTAGAGAAAAATGAAAATAAGATTTTTATCTCTCCAAGCCAAATATGTAAATGATGTTTTTTGAAAGATTTAACATGCGGGATTGCAAGGCGACCAATTACTCCTACGGTGATGGGATTGAAGTTAAGCAAGAAGAAAGTAGCAAAGATTTTGATCCAAGTTTGTAGAAGAGCATAGTTGGCAACCTCATGTATTTATTTGCCAACTGAGCTAGATATTATGCATGTTGTGAGTTTAATTTCCAAATTTATGGAAAAGTAGAAGGAGGCACATTGACAAGAAGCAAAAAGAATTACGGTATGTGAGAGCAGAAAGAGTGGTATTTTATACCACATCGAGAAAACTTTGAATTAATTGGATATCACGAAAATGATTGAAGTTTTGGATGTATAGATGGAAGGAAAAGCACCTCTAGATATGTTTTCCATATGGGATCGAGAAGCCATCTCACGGGCTTCTAAGAAACATCAATTGTGGCTTTATGAACGGTAGAGGCAAAGTACGTGTCAACTACAACAACGACATGTCAAGTAGTATGGATGAGAATAATGTTGAGGAGTTTGTGTCATGAACGAATTGGCACAAAAATTTATTGTGATAATAACTCGGCAATATCATTATCAAAGAACTTAGTGTTTCTGAAGACGAAACACATTGATGCCAAGTATTACTACATCGGAGAGCTAGTGAACAATGAAGAATTTTTGTAACATTGTAGAATTGAAGAGCGAGTTCTTGATATATTGACAAAACCATTGGGGCGAGAAGAATTTTAATCATTTGAGAAAATGTCTAGGTAGTGAAGAAAATCCAACGGTTGCATTTAAGGGGGAGTGTTGAAACGTTAAATTCTTCACGCTGCAAACACGAGGCAACGAGATGAAGGACTTCAACGCGGATAGGATTGGTAAGACAGTGAGTGGAAAAAATCTTGTTTTGGGGATCCACATGCTACCTCCACCATTTAACTATTCACCTATCACATTAAAACATACACCAACCGAGTTTGACTTACCACATTTTTACTTGAATGCGCAACAACACATTCGGCCGGGCGTTAGAATTAAGGAGTAAAGGGGAAGGCAACCCCGAAAGGAGGTGAAGTCACCTTCCTCACGGGACTTTTGACCAATCCAAATGCGTTTCCGGTGGAGAAAAGGAACAAGCTCTTTTTTAAAAGTTAACCCCACGAATATGACATAAGCAAATTTTTATTATATTTATTTTTATCTTGTCATGACATATGTTTTATTTTATTTTTTTTAACTTTGGTTATATATTTGGTTATATATATTATAAATGTGAAATATTTCGTTATACATATATATATATATATATATATATATATATATATATATATATATATATATATGATGTGTGCATTGTGAAGGCACGCATTGTAGTGGAGCATGTATTGTAATTTCTTGCCCAAGGCGAGAAACGAAATAGAGAGTAGAGAGTAGTTTTTTGAAGCGTTATGTGTGTGAAGCGGCCATAAGTTTTTTTTCGTAAATCTAGAACTTCTTTACGAAGACAAAATCTCAGTTTGTAATAGATTTCTATGTTTAATGAAATAGAAAGTTTTAAAGCATCTCTCTGTTCGAATTTGATCTAAATCTCTGTGTTGTGGAAGAGGAATTTTATTTTTCTCTGTGTGTTCGAGAATTGTTCGAAATTTCAACGGCTCTACAACGATGTAATTAATATTTTACCTGTGATATGTAAAAAAATATTACAATTTTTCTTCAAGTTCCATAGCAACGTATTTTATGTGATGTCTAGAGAAAATTATCGATTTCTTAAATGTATATATAAATTTATTGCTATAAAAAGCTTTAAAATATTCTAATTGACAAGAAAATAATAAATATTGTTATATATTCTACTTTGAACCTTGAAGATATTTCGGGTGTCCCACCTCATGTTTATATATAGTCCCACATCTTTGAAGTTTGAACGGTGCTGAAACGTGGCCTTCAAAACTTGGATTATGATATATTACGCTTCCAACCTTGTAGATATGCGGACGTTGGGTGTCCCACTTCATGTTTGAAATATTCTAGCCTCTTTTAACGGTGCTCAAAAGTTGCCTTCTCGTGCTCTCATAGAGGGTTTTGTAATCTTACTAAATTTGGAGGGGAAGGGACGGTGGAGATAAAATATGAGTATGTAAGCTTCATTCTATTAATCAAATAGAATTACATATATACATGAAGTATTGTCTCAAGATAGGGAAACTATCTTGGACACACAATAAGTTGGTTGAAAGAATATCTCAACCACAAACGAAACTAGGAACATATAGATTTAGCTAACTCCTATGATATGAACGTACTCCTTACATATAAAGTCCTGGCGGGAACTGATAGGAATTAAAAATTCCAACACACCTTGCTAATGACTACTTGTCTCAATATCAATTTTCAAAATCTAGTTGTGGTCAAACATAACAAAAAGATATGTCGATGTCCATATAAAGGAGGAACCATCTGCAGGAATACATGGGTGTCAACCGCTGCAACCACTAGTCTCATAGGATGTCCTTCGCATACATGGTTCTATCAACCATTATCCTTGTATACATGTACACCAATACCTTAAATCCCCCCAAATAAGCATTGACCACTTTGTGCTCGATAAACTAAGACCTTTGAGAAACCAATTTTCTGTGAGTAAGGTGTTTCTACAAACCACCTATCTTGCGATGTAGCACTAAGGCTCCTATGTGCAGCAGGGCACTATAACCACGAAGGATTTGTAGGCTATTGAAAGATCTATAGCCACTAGGGCTCGCATGTGGTTTGGATTACAACCTACAACAAACCATCACTACAAGGTGGTTTAGAAATACCCTGAGCACAATTACAAGTGGTTTGAGATTACCATGAACTTCGCGGGGATATACATGCCTTTGCAAAGCATATTACACTCTCCAACTCTTGGAGTTACAGGTACATACTTTACAAAGACCACTACAAAAATATCGTAGAATTGCTTACATTAAAATGTGTGACACATAATACAACATGCTAGTGAGTCTATCCCACCAAACTCACACCAAAAAATTTCAACTTAGTTGTCCATCATAATTGATGTTACTCCTCCTTCACCTCATATGTTCATTGTTCACATCTTGGGTTTATTTATCTTTGTTAATTAAATCTTGAAACTCATGCTTAACTTTGCATTTTGTTAGAGTCGTGAATTCTAACAAAGTAACTTTACCTACATTGAATTAGCTAGGCTCAATAAGGCTCATTAATTTTAAACATGATTCCAAGACGAAATAAAAAATAAAGTTTTCGAAGTTAACAAGAGCATCAATTTTCTCTATCTCTTCCCAAATATGACTATTTCACGAATGTAACAACAACCACTCTTCTCCAAAGATAGCTCGGGGGAGGGTCCAGTAAATCAATAGATCGGAGTCTTTTCAGCCCAGGTCACCGATGTAGTGAATTCCGGCTAGAACAATCAGGACGTCGACACTCACATCCTCATGAGAGAAAACATTAACAAACTATACGCACTTGTAGAACAAGAATCTGAAAGTCATCATCGATCCTGCATCTCCCACAAATTCACGATCGAAGTACATAATATTTGATAATTTTACACAAAACATTCTCATTTTTGGATCCAATTCCACGACATTGGCAACGTAACACCACTTCCCTTGTTCACAATACCAAGGCCAGGTGAGCGCACTCCAAGAATGGCTCCTTATACTCACGCAAGGCTGTAGTAACAAAAGACCCAATGTCAAGCTAGTCTCCTCACAATTGAATAGGTATATCTACAATCGCTTAACAGCTACAAGCATGCTTTCAAAATTTTCGGGGGTTAGGACCATCACGTCATAATGATCGAGCAACCACAAGCATAAATGTGAATGAAAACACAATCAAAATCCAACCCTTGCCCATTTTAAAGAAAACGTAAATTTAATTCACATATATCAAAATTAATGAGGAATTTAAAACTCTAGAACTATAACTTCGCTAGATCTTGCTCTACCAAGAAACCGAACTTCAAATATTCTCCAATTGAAAAAGTAACGATTGTGTTACGGGATGTATGGAACATTTGTGGATCCTATGCACAGAAGCAAAGCGAGGATGCCATGGGTGGTTACAAGAGCACCGCATCCCCTCAACTTTGGATCCATCATCTTAGAGTTCCAAATCACGCAATATCGAATCCTTGGTTGCGACATGATGTCGTATTCCTCGAGTCATCGATGGTAGAGGGACCAACAAAAAATGCAATCACACTCGAATGAAATTGTATAGATTTCGTAGCATATGAGAGATGATAATAGTGTGACAACACTTTCATGGAGTAAAACCTTGGAATACATAACAATCAAAAAGGATTCATACGCTACGGGCACATTGGCGAACACGCAACCACGAAACCACAATGAGTTCTTGATACTGCTTTGAAATGCAACTTATCCTCCCACGTTAACAAAATTTTTGGATATGTCATCGTTCACGAATCGACATTATGAGTCTTCCTCCAATACCAAAGCCTCCTGAGATCTTTGGTTCATGATTAAGATTCGACAATTTATAAAAATGCCACCAGATTGATTGCATTAGACACAACTTTCCAAGTGTATTTGTTGTACTTTTGAAGGTATATCCTGCGAATTCTTTGAAATATATGTGCACATACGAAAGTCCAACATGGCCTCTAAATATCCTTAGCACAAGTTCCACCGATCTTTGGGCCAAATACATGAGGTATGGCTTCCTTCATGGTCTCGGGTCGTAATTCTTCTCCTGCCTCATGCGATGTGGCGAGAGCTTCTAGTAGAGATCGGACAACATAAAATGGAAAAACACGGATCACTATGAACATGGCCATTTTATCCAATCTCACTCTAGTTTTTGGGCTTGCCATTCACTACATGACTTTTGCAACGAATGAATTGGGTAGGCTTTGAAATATTGTGGAAATTTTCTTATAATTCGAGGATTTATTATAATCCATGGCTTTGATATTTCATGAGTATGAATGCAATGTCGCCTCATTGAGTCCTCTTAGGTCACCTTAACGAGAGGGTCATTTTCTAGATCATTGGCATCCTTTCCTCTGTCTGGACTTATAGGCTCGGTCGGACATATTCGATAACGACAACAAGTGATTAATAATGGCAAGCAAGGGCTGAGCGGATAGGCTCCCATACTCTATGCACGCAGAGTAATTCATGCCGGGTTCACCATATATGGCGCCCTCTCTTGAACACACAACCATACACAAAACAACACCTTGCACTTACACAAGCTTGAGATTAGCACCACGCCCCCACGGCTCGTCAAGCTCACAACTCCAACGAATCACTCAACAATGTCTTAATTATCGGTCATATATATATATATATATATATATATATATATATATATATATATAAACTAAAACAATACAAATGTATGCTCTTATTTCCTTAGCACGGATGGGCCAGAAACGAGCCCATACGGGCTCTAATACCAAGATAAAATCTAAGTATGCACACTTTATTATATTAATCAAATAGAATTACATATATACATGAAGTATTGTCTCAATACGGGGAAACTATCTTGGACACCCCAATAAGTTGGTTGAGAGAATATCTCAACCATGCATATAAACTAGGAACACATAGATTTAGCTAACTCCTATGATATAGGAATAGACTCCTTACATAGAAAGTCACAAGTGAAAAGTAGGATTTAAATATTCCAACGGTGGGAGCTTCATGCCGAAATTGGAATTGGTGGCGACGATTTGTGTACTGCTTGAATTTGGTCATCGAGGGATGTCACCATTTCACATTCTTGGCGATTCCAACTTGCGTTATACTGAAGCCCACTCGAAGGAGGGTGAGTAGAATATTTTCATAGTTATTTATTCCGCTTTGTCAACAATTATCACCTTTGTATAGATAAGCTTTTATCTTTTTCCTCGGCCTTATTTCATTTTGATATCGGCTACTTTTGAATATAGACTAAGCAGTCTGGATATTTATATATTTTTATTTAATTAATAAAAATATTTATTATTTTAAACGGGATCTAACTTTAATTAATTGATCTCCTTCTTCCCAAGTTATTTGTAAAGAAAAATATTCAATAATCGATTCCTCGTGGATGGAGTTTAGATTAGCAGAAAAAATAAGCGTAAATCAATGGTAATGGGTATTTATTTTTTTAAACAATTTGATAAATGACTTAAATTAATTTTTTAAAGGATTTTGATGAATGACTTAAAAATTTATAATTATTTGGTGTGTATAAGAAATTCCAAAATAAATTCTCAAAAAATAAAAAGAAGTTAGTGACAAGGCTAGCTAATACACCAAGATAAACATAAAATACCTCAATAGTGTCCAAGAGTTTAAGATAAACATAAAATCACCCGTAGGGAATCTTTGGACTTATTGAAAATTATTATCTCCATCTTCACTCACCATTAAATCCTTGCATTATACACCATAAAATTTATTTGTTTGATTTTGAGAGTTTCATCTAGTTTCTTTAGTGTTGGTACCCCAAATTTTTTATAAAATGGTTCTTGTATTAGTTTTATTAAAAAAAATTCCATTTGCGGTTGGATATGGAAATATTTGATGTGTGGTTACCAACCCTACTATGCCTTCAATATAATCATACTCCCACGATATAAACACAAAGGGATATGGTCCTTTTATGAGTTAGCCTCCTACTTGAGAGCCCTATTCTTCTTACTTGCTAGAGGATTGCAAATTTCTTCAAAATGAATGTCATGTATATTATTATTGCTTAACATGATAGAATCCTCCCAAAATCATATTTAAAAGTGGGTTCAAACATGTTTTTATCATTTACAAGGTCTCTTTTTAGTCGACTTATCACATTGAAGGTTAGGATCTACCATTACTCGTTAAAATACACTATACTTAATGGAATTTACCAAACTACTTGGAAACATCTTAATAATGGTCTAACATAATCTATAAAATATTTTAAATTACATAAGTAATTACCATATATATAACTATACCAAATTATTGGTTAATTTAGTAGGAATGAACACAAATGCATATGTTTGAACCTTTTAAAGTAATATAGAACAAATACATATATGATATTATTTGGTGAAACATATTTTTGTGGTCAAGTGAGAATTTAAAAATTTACTTTAAGAGAAAGCACAAAAGTTGTTCACCACAAAATGTTTTATATTCACAACAAAAATTAACAAAAACGCCTACATGATATTTAAATAATGGGTGCAAAAAATTGATTTGACGGGTAGTGGTGTCCATCGAATTTAGACCACACGCTTAAGTTTATTTATCATTAGAGTGATATGATTTTTCTTAAGTGTGGAGTGGTGAATTCACCATTCATGTGGATGTCGCGGTCCAAATTATTGAAAATATTTTTATTACACTAGTATATTATGTTTATTAATGTAGCTTAAATGTTATATGTTTTTATTTTGAGGTGTAGAGTATAAGAGCATATTGGTTGGTGATAAGGGAGTGTACTTTGAAGGAACTTATGCTCTTTGTATTAACTTCACCTAGTTGAATTTTCATATTTGGAAGATACATAGAACACCTTGTAAAGGTATTTGTAGTTGAATCTACACATATTGGATCTAGGTAGAAAACAATGAACAAAACTTGAGGAAATAAGAAAGAAAATTGATAGAAATAATTAATGAATTCTATTCATGAGTAAAAAAGAAAACTACGAGATAATACAATTCCATGAAATATACTATATACTATTTGAACTAATATAGTATTTATTCTAGTGAATCTAGAGATATGTGAACATGCACTAAAGAAAATTGATGCCTATTCCTACTTAACTTCCCATGTAGTCACCACTTAACTATCTCATGCAAGTTGAGATAGTCCACAATTAACTAAAGTGAAATTAAATGTATGATATCTCCAAAAGACTAGATATTATAGTAACAACAATTGTAATCAACATATATCAAATATGGATTATCTTTTTATTCTTAGTATTATTATTGCGAAAGGAAGGTTTCGGTAATAAAATTGATCACTTATGTTGCTTTTTGACCTTAGAAAATATTTTGACACCATTCCTAGAACAAAGATAAGGAAGAGGCTAACGGAGATAATGAATTCGATCAAGTTGAGACTTGTTATGAAAAGTTTGTACAATAATGTTATTGCGAAGCTTAGGACCAGCGATTGGTCGGATGGAATTATATGTAATATTGGATTCAAGAAATAATGTCCCTTGTCCCTTACTCTTTTCTCATGTACTTTGATAAGCTAGAGAAGAGCGTTTATAAGATGCATATTATGTTTTCCCTAGCACTCACTATTATAGCCATAACTCTTCTTCTTTATGCTAACGAGAATGTTTTTGACGGGGGGAAGCATTACGATAATGGCGAGAAAAATCAAAACCCTCCCATGATTTATTCTCCAAGATGGATATGATTGTCATCTTGACAAAACAAAAGTCATGAAAATTAAATCCAAAAAAACCACCTATGATAATTTCATTTATGACATCTCATTGGAGGAAGTTTATTTATACACATATCTAGGAATTAACAACCATCATAAGCTTAATTGGAAATATCATTGATAGGAAACGTTAAATGGAGTTTGGAAAACTTAATATGGGCTTGAGAAAAATAGTAATTTGGAAGATATTCGGTGAGATTACAAAGAAGCTCCTTTTTAGACTTTTGCCACTACAATTTTCTTAATATGGATTTGATGTTTGAGGTTATATCAGAGGTCATGAAGGAATAAGAAAAAAAAATCCAAAATCAATTTAGAACCTACGACTTCATGAATAAAGGAAATACTTGCTACCCTATCTTATTAATTAAAACAAGTTCCCCCCCATTGAAAGAATCACTATGACTACGAATCTTAAGTATAAGAAGTTATACAATATGGATACCAAGATATATTCTAAAATTGCTCCTAAATCTAGTAAAAACCCCCACCTTTGAATCAAGCGAGGGTAGCATAAGGATAGCCTTGGCTAGAAAATCGGGGAGTAAACGAAGTTCATCTTGTAATACAATATTAAAAATATTATTATTTCCAAATTTAAGGATAAATTGTGGAGAAATAAAGAGATAGAGGGAGGGGAAGAAAAACTATGGCATTATAAGGAGGTGATGAGCCACATTCTTGAAAACCAAAATTACCTATCACCTTACTAAATTTTTAGGAAGAAAATGAATATTGCTAATATTAGAACTAATTCTAATGAGATTTATAGTGAAATTGGATGTTGATCAGTACCAAAAACAAGATGGGGTGAAAGTCTTTTCAGCATTTGTAAGCCTAGGAGGGTTGAAGATGAAAAGAACGCTCCCTTAGATTTTCCACCTTCTATACTCACATTTGAACTAGTTTTCCAAAATATTTGTAACACTACCAACTTTCTTAATATTTTAACTAAAATAAATTATGGTAATCCACGTGCACTTCTTTGAATTGTTTTTAAACATAGAAATATTATCTCTTAAAGTTCACTAAACCATATAAAACTTAATAAATATTAATTATTATCATTATAATAATTACATAAACTAACCCTAAATAAGAAATTTATTAAAATAAGAAATTTAAATGAATAAATCTATAAACATGGTATCTTTATACTAACTTTATTTATACATTCTAACCAACTTCATATTTGAGTATATTATAATATTTTACATAAATAAATTAGGCATAAAACTTGTGTACTTATTGCCTCTCATTTATGAGGATAATGAGGATATTCTAAACGTGACTGAAGAAATATCTAAAATATAATAATATATTTATTATTCATTATATTACAATATTTTATAGATCCTTGTCTCTGTCTATAACAACTTTTATGCTTATTTCCACTCATTTATGATGGTACTTTACTCTTTGAGCCCCACAAAATATTTTAAACTATAAAATGTATTTATCAATGATGATTAGAAAAGAATAAAATAATATTTTGGATAATGGATAAAATATAATAACATGAATAAAATAATATTTTGGATAATGGATAAAATATAATAACATATTGTATTGATAGGACGATTACTAGCAATGGGAGTTTTGGATATAAATATATTTATAATGTGATGTGTTTTCTTAATAATAAAATATTATTATTAATATTGGTATTTGTATTGCTATATTTATTATATTGTATTTCTTTTTAAAATGTTTTATTTTGGAAGTATTGTGGAAAATGATTGTTTTGGAAGATTGTTTATGGATAGTATTATGAGTTTTATTTATTTTATTTGGTGTATATTTCAAATATATTTTAATCCTAAATCATGATGATTTTAAATTTAAATCACAATTTTATTGGTGTCATTTTCTAGTCAAAATAAGTATAAATTATTTCAAAATAGTATATTAGTAGTAATATAGTTTTTTTATTATTTGTTTTTTATATTATTTAACAAAATTTTCGAATCACAATAACAATATTATTTACAAAGTTGATGTTGATACTTCTAATATTTTGTTCTAACTTTATTCTATACAATGTTTTAATAGAAGGGTTAAGACCACCACTACCACACAAGTTTGAAAATCTTACCACTACCTATTTTTTTTTGTTTTGTTTCTAAGATCATTTATATTAATTTAATTGGATTTATAAGACCTTTAGTTTTTGTTTTTTTTTTGTTTTTTTTTTTTAACTTCCGTTTTCTTATTATTTTTTTCTATTCTCTATTAATAATATAGAAATAATTAACAAGGTATCCATACTAGGTTAGTCATTTGATGCAATAGCTATGTCATATTATTAACTTTTTAACCCGGTATGGTGTTCATGTTTTTGGCATTGAAGTGTCACTGAGGCATTACATCAACATAATGAACTTCTCGAAAGGTGACAGTAATGGGAATGGTATATTAAGGTTTATACTTGCACAAGCATGAGTTGAATTTTCTCTAATAGTAGTGCAATTCAACCATCTCACTTCTCAAGTTTATAGTTGACTAGCAAGAATCCTGCAACTAAAAACCTTGACAATCAAAGAAAAAGAAAATCAAAACCTCACTACTATTAAACACAAAGTACTTACACAACCAACAAACTAATCATTTCTCTAATGTTTTCTCCTTATATTAATATAGAGCCTCAAGCGCATTTAACTTATAAATTGAAAGAAAATAGATTGACTATATATCTTTTATGTATGAAGAATTAAATAAATATTATACCTCCTATATATACTTGAATATTTGAATACTTAATATTAAACAAATATATTGGGGCATATTAAAAAATATTAATGGTTTCTTTATTGTATTGTTTAATAGTTGTTCATGCATTTATACTGTTAAAAAAAAAAAAAGCCTTAATTAGTTATGTATATATACTTGAATATTTGAATACTTAAGATTAAACAAATATGTTGGGGCATATTAAAAATATTAATGGTTTCTTTGTGCATTGTTTAATAGTTGTTTATGCATTTATATTATAAAAAAAAAAACCTTAATTAGTTATATAAATTGTATAATTATGTTATTAATGAATATGATTTTATTTAACAACAATTAAACATTAATCACATTTTAGTACTTAAAAGTTGTTAAAACTAAAGGTAAAATAAATTATATACAAAAGAAAAATTAAATTAAAAAAAGAAAAAGAAAGAACAACTAGCGAAAGAAAATACAAAAGAAAAATAAAATAAAAGTAATAATATTATATACAAAGATTAAAGTTAGTGTATAAAATTAAAAGGCATACACATTATTAGAAACATAAGACATAAGAATATGAACAGATATCTTAAACTTATCAATAGTGACAAAAGATCATATCTAGCATACGACGACAACCACAGAGGTAAATATTGGAAATACTCCCAACCTTGCCATGAATAAAGACTGCTTGACAGCCCACACTTCCTTGAATTTGGTTGCGGGAAGGACAAAGCACGGATCAGAAATTCGCAAGCGTTTTCACGTAAAATGCGAAAAAATAATATGCGGCCTTACTCTTGCATTTAATTATTTACACCTTTTCGCATTCACTTACCATTTTACCCACGAGTTCGCAATCTACGAGATTTAAGGTTTACCTCTTAAGCCTTTCGCCTAAACTTAAGTTTCGTGATGCGATTCGGTGGGACCGTGGTACTGCTACCGCATTACCAATGCTTGCAAGCCTTTGTTATCACCTTATTCCTTACCTTTTTACATTTCTCACTTCTGTTGTTTAGCGGCCACATACGCACTTCACCAACAATTAACGTTTAATCGAAACCTTGCGGCATTACCCAATGCGACATCTTCATACTTTTTATGTAAAATTATAAATATTGCACTTCGCAAATTTTGCAACTTAGCTTTTAGCGTGCCCACACTTCTTAGTTTTATGTTTTACACCTTTTTTGCGGCCCGCACTTCACATTTGTTATGACGTACCTTTTAAACACCCACAAGTTATCTTATTTATGTTGTGATGTGATCGTAATCACACGTCACAAGCTCGGGAGGGTAGTGCACACAAAGTAAATATTTTGGGTTGCGATGTGATCACAGTCGCATATGGCAATGTTTAAAGGATAGCTCCCACAAGTTAAAGTTTTTATGTTGCGATGAGACGATTCCATCACACATCACAATCACACGGATTTATGTTTTCTCATATTGCGCCAATTAAAAGTTAAAATCGTCGAACTATGATTGGTGATGGAGTGTGCGAATGTGATGTGTTTTTGAAGTTGAAACCCATTACATTTTAAGTCCACCGGTTGTGTTTTTTACGTAGTTTAGGTAGCAGAAAATGAAGAATCGGGCTTTTGTTGCAAAAGGAAGATTTTGTGGATATACGCTCCCATATAGCATTGAAATGCATTTAATCTTCGAGGCTTGACAATTTTGTATTAAAAGAAATGTAATTTCATGTGTTTTTAGTGAGAAGTATTGAATAAATAAAAATAATTCCTCACCTATTTTCTTGTATAACATTGTGTGTGATTTTATTTTTCCGCAATATTGTTTCTCTATTTTTTGTGTATGTTCTTGACGGAGATCGAGCATACCATATTTTCCAACATGGTATTGGAGCTTTCCATTGGAAATTTCAACATGGTATTAGAGTAGGTCTACGCTCTTAGTGAAAGGTTGTTTTGAGAAGCGGATTCTCCCGAGCGGTGAGAAGGTTTTGTTTACACGATCCAAGATGGAAGAAGCGGTACAAGATTGACTAATCCTCAACTACCATGGTTCAATGGTAAAAACTATGATTATTGGGCCATTATAATGAAGGCGTTGTTTGCTTCATAGGATAATTGGGAGCTCGTGGAGAATGGTTTCGAAGAACTAGTAGATGCAACAACATACAATGCTTTGACACAAGTAGAAAGATATTTTTGAGAGATAATAAGAAGAAGGACTCCAAAGCCCTCTTCTATATTTCCTAAATAGTACATGAGAGTATTTTCCCAAGGGTTTCGGCAACGATGAAATCTAAGAAGGCATGGGATACCCTCCGGACATCCAATCAAGGCATGGAAAAGGTCAAGACAACAAAAATTCAAATGTTGAGAAAGAGATTTTGAAAATATTTGTATGAAAGATTACGATAATATAGACTCATTCTTTACACAATGTGATTGGGTTGGTTACCCAAATCGAGTCTCATGGAGAGACACTTGAAGAAAGGATAATAGTTGAGAAAGTCTTAAGAAGTCTACCATAAAGGTTTGATGCCATAGTAGTGGCCATAGAAGAGACAAAGGATCTCTCATAGTTTTTCGATGGATGAGCTTCATGCATCAGCAGTGTCTCATGAGGAACATATTGAACGAAACCAAAAAAAATCCTCATTGGAGCATGCATTTAAGACACAAATGTCTTGTGGTAAAGGTAGAGGTCGAGAGAGATCAAATTACTAAGGAATAGGGGAGGAAGCCCACACAAAGGTGGAAGAAGAGAAGCCCTGCAAGCATAAGTGGAAGGGGCATAAATCAAAATCCAAGCCAAGGCTCAAGCCAAAATCAAGAACAAGGACATACGTATGATAAATCTCATGTCCAGTAATTATTACCAAAAAGTATGGTCATTATTCAAATTAATGTAAAAATAAGCAAAATGAGATGGGTAGTAAACCTAGTATGAAATTCCCGGAAAAAGAAAATAAAAACCATGGGAACGTGATTTTTATCTTGTAATGTAGCACATGAAGAACAAGAAGATGTATGGTTCTTAGATTCGATTATTGTAGTAACCATATGAATGGAAACATAGAAATTGTTTCCTATCTAGATGAGAGTGTAAAACCTGAAGTGACAATGGGGACTGATAGAAGGTATTTTTCATGCGAAAAGGAAAAGTAAACATCTTTTTCCCGACAAAGAAGGGAGTGAAGAAGTTAGGTGCGAGATGTCTATTATGTCTAACTTTGGAATGTAACCTTCTAAGCATTGGAAAACTCATGAAAAGGGCTACAATGTATTTTTTTAAAGATGATGTGTGCACAATCATGGATAAACCTCAAGTATACAACTCATTGCCTACAAAAGTGCATATGACAAGCAATAGAATGTTTCCTCTCAAGATCAATTAGACCTGAAAGTCGAGTGTTGTAGTATATGTCACACAAGAAATCTTTCAAGAAGAAGTGAAGATGAGAAGCCGGTTATTGCATTTGAGATTTGGTCATCTCAATTTTGAGAGGTTTTAAATTTTTTGCATAGAAAATGCGTGGTAAATGGATTACTACTCATACGAAACTAGGCAACCTATGTGAAGGTTGCATCTTGAGAAAACAACACAAAGAATCATTTCCGGCGGGGAAAGAGTATAAGGAGCAAAGGCACCTTTGGAGGTTTTCCACTCGAGATTTATGTGGACCAATTCAAACACCATCATTAGTGGAAGTCATTGTATTTTGAAATTTATAGATGATTACATAAGGAATACATGGGTCTATTTCCTAAAACAGAAAATTGAAGTGTTTGAACGGTTCTACCACTACAAATCTCTTGTTGGCTCAGCGAGACCGCATAAAATTGTTGAGAAGTGATAGAGATGGAGAGTATATCTCCAAAGACTTCCTATTTTTTTGCAAGGAGCATGGAATACACAA
This sequence comes from Pinus albicaulis, assembly GCA_034641835.2. Lineage (NCBI taxonomy): Eukaryota > Viridiplantae > Streptophyta > Pinopsida > Pinales > Pinaceae > Pinus > Pinus albicaulis. Next base: position 659,479,493 of record CM076574.1, on the reverse strand, counting down.
GCAATTTACCACAAGGTATACACCTCAACAAAACGATGTTGCAAAAATAATGAATAGAACCATCATGGACATGGTAAAAAGTATGTTGAAGGCAAAGCATTTTTCAAATGCGTATTGAGTGAAGTTATCTCTTGTGTAGCATATATCATAAATAGATGTCCAACCAAAATTGTTATGAATAGAGTTCCAAAAGAAATATGGAGTGGAAAAAAGCAATTTGTCACTCACATGAGAGTGTTTGGATGTGTGGCATACACACATGTCCCCTGAGATCGATTAAGGAAGAAGTTTGACAAGAAGGGGGAGAGATGTATATTTCTTGGATACGGTGATGAATCCAAGGCTTCAGAGGCTCTTTAATCCATCGGCCAAGAAAGCAATAATCAACGAGAGATGTTTAGTTCATAGAAGATGAAGCTTGGGATGGAATTTTAGAAAGAAATTAAATGTGAAGACATGTATGTCTCATGAAGAAAAGAAGAGTGTAATGCAACAAGTAACTCCTCAACGGTAGCTTATCCTCCCCCTACACAAGCTCAACATAGCACACTTAAAGCAAGCAATGGAACATCACTAAGAAATCAAGGAAGTGCTTCTCTAAGCACACCACAAGGATCAACAACTCCCCTCGAGTTCAAGTGAAACTCCGGGCACATATTCAACAAATACAAGAAGACCAAGATTTAGAAATTTAAGTGAAATGTATGAGCAAGAAGAAGTTGATTATAGTAGTGGTATGAATTCTTTATTTTCATTATTTTGTCATTTGATGACCCAATGCATTTTGAAGATGTAGTAAAAAGAAGAGAAATGGATCGAAGCAATGAATGAAATAGGAGCAATAGAAAAGAATAGCACATGTGAGTTAGTGGACCTCCCACGAGGAAAAGAAGTTATTGGAGGGAAATGTATCTATAATAACTGAGAAAAATTGAAGGCAAGATAGAAAGGCACAACGCAAGGTTAGTTGTCAAAGGCTACAAGTAGCGGCAAAGGAAGAGACTGTGAGGAAGCCTTTTCACTAGTCGCAAGGATGGAGATAGTGCGGACGGTGTTGTCTATATGACACAACAAAAATGGAAAGTTTATCAAATGGATGTGAATTAATAATTCTTGAATGGAGTGTTGAAAGAGGACGTGTATGTTGAACAACACTCCTTGCTATGAAATAGAAGGCCAAGAACACAAGTTGTGTAATTTGCGGAAAGCTCTTTGGTGACAAGCACCACATGAATGATACAACAAGATTGATTGCTTCCACGATGGAAAATAGGTTTGACGAGGTGTGATGGTGAACCCACACTCTACATCAAATAAAATGATGGTAAAATTTTTATTGTTGTTTTGTATGTCGATGATTTGATTTTTACGAGCAATGATGTTTCTCTCATTGTTGATTTCAAAGCGATCATGAAGAGTGAGTCTAAAATAGTGACTTGGGTTTGTTAAGATGTTTTCCATGTTACAATAGATGAAACTAGTGATCTACATGTAAATACATCTCTAAAGTGATAATCAACTACTTCCATGGCATTTTCATATGATTATTTTATGGTTTTTTTCCTTCATTCTTGATTTTCATGAAAACACCCTTCCTTTCAAGCTATTTGATCATACAAAGAATTTAACTTTGTGTTGTTGTTGTGCAAGCGATCGTAGATAGTAGTTTTTATTACGTATATAATTTGTCTCTTTAAATACCTTTGTTTGTGGTGTTTATTCTGTTGACTAGTTCTTGAAACTTAAGCTTCACTTCTTTAAGTGTTTTCCATTCCTCGATGAAGTTATCAAAAAAAATATTTGCAATTAATTCATATTTTGAATAGTAAAATTTAGTATGTTCCAACAAGGTTTTGTCAAAAATCCTTCCTCTACGATTTCATGTAATAGATCATTTCAATATCCATATAAATTTCCAATATTTTATTTTTTATAGCGATTGCCTCCCCATAGCGCCCTCGATCAAGCGAGTAGTTACTACATCTTCATGTTTTCCTTTTGTTCATTGTAGACCAAGTCATGGAAACACTTGAGTCCCACTTCCTCATGCGGGGATGTTCATAGCAAATCTGTAATACAAAAAGAGATTTGTCATCCATTGGACCATATTCTCTGAATTTCCTTTTAAATAACGTGAAATAACTAAAATAATATACTTTTCAAAATATTTTCTATATTTGTGACACAACTCATCTCCATGGTTGTTCTTACAAAATTTATGATTCGACTTCCTTCCTTTAATATCTTCATGAATTCTTTTACGATGTCCCTTTTGATTAATGGGTTTGTCTTTGAGAGAGAGACTACTTGATATTTTTCATGAGGCGTCACATTTCTAGGGCTCTATGCTTCTCATTATGCTGGAGTACTGTATAACACTAAATATACAATATGCATTCGGAGGTAATGATAATTATTTATTACGTAGGACAATTACATTTTCAAATTCTTGTTTTTTTTTTTTCCTCTTTGACTTGATGTATTATCATGTTTTTGCATGCGGCCACCCTTTTCACTTTCCAATGGTAATGCTATCTACGATGGTCGAAGATGTTTACTTGAATCTTTGGATGTTAGATATGCCATTTTTCAATGTTCGCTCATAATAATGTTTGCATATATGCCAAATTCCTTTGGATCCTTGAAACAAGTGATCATCCTTAACCATCATCATATTATATATTTAAAAAAAGAAAAATATATATCCCAAATGCGTTGTAGGAAAGTGCATTACAAATTTTCTATATCACATTCATTTGTCACTTTAACTCAACAAGAATGGGATTGTTTTGTTCTTTTGTGGGTCTCTTGGGTTGTTTCGGCCAGGTATGGATCCTTGACTTCGATGTTAGCATGGATGTCAAGAAATTTAAATACTCTCTCCCACATGCCCTTTCTTTTAGTCAAATGCTAGCGGTCTATAATATAATCTCTCCCACATTCCCTTTCTTTTCATAAAATGCTAAGGAGAGATCGATAATTTAATGATAAGATTTGTGTTTTAATAACATTGTGGGTTTGACTTCTTAATGCTAAGAAGAGGTCGATAATTTAATCTCTCCCACATACTGCAGGTTTCTTTTCGTCAAATTTTCTTCAAATGCTAAGGAGAGGTTGATAATTTAGTGACACGATATGCGTTTTAATAACATTGTGGGTTTGACTTGTTATTGACATATATATAGTATTTGATAATTGAGATTACACTTGATCTGAATGGGATTATTTCTATTTTTGTCTTTAAGATCCTATTTATAATATAAACAAAGTGGTTGAGGATTATAGATGAAATTGCAAGTTAAACATGAGTTTTATATAAATTTCTTGAGAAAATTAACATAAACAAAACATTGAACAACACCATCTAATAGACATGAACATCACCATAAACATTAACATAATAGCATGCTAAGAAGAGATTAAATAATTTAATGATGCAATTTAAATTTTAATAACATTGTGGCTTTGACGATATATCTAGATTTAGCCTCTTAAGAAACCCTTGTATGGCAAGCTGACTGCTTCTTTGAAGAAAATAGATTTTACCGGATATCGATCTAGGGAACTTGATGGGTTTCGACTCACATGATCTGGAGCCTTCGCTAAGTCTTCCCGAGTTTACGCATATGGCTCCCGCTGCCACCATCATGTTCCTCATCGCTCATGGCGGCCGGCGACTGCGAGCTGCTCTCCCTCACAACTTCCCTCATGACAACCAGCATCGGATTCACGGGAGATACAAACAAGGTTCTACCAATCATTCACTCTACCCTTCCAAGCTGAGGCAAAAACAAATGCCTTCAAGCGTAGGCGAGAAACAAATTCCGATCCAAAGTGGAGGCTCTTCGATGCGCCCGCTGCGGAGGTGAAGGGAGCTATCGTAGCCCCGGTGTTGAACCCCGATGATATCGAGAGCCAATCGTTGCCACATCTGTGCGCTCACGGCTTGGTGAGGAAATTTGTTGCCAGCAAATGTGTTTTCTGCAGGCGGCCTCCATTGCACAGAATAATCATGTTGTTGCAAATAGAGTGGCAACAAATGCCAAGGATCGGGACAATGCCACAATTATTCTACCTACGTCTACCTCCCTCGACAACGAAGTCACGACTTTGTCTCGTAGACTTAGCGGACCTCTACAACAATGATCACAACGGCTTCGTAAAGTGTGAGAATCCTTCCATATTTTATGACCCTGCCCCGGTAAACGTGCCCTGCAGATCGAAATGAGGATAGTATAGATGTGCCCTATTATCCTTATTACACTTTTCAAATACGAGATCTCTCTTCTCTCGAGCAAATCCTAGTTGCTATGGGTACATCCAGCGACGGCATTCGAAGCTCATGCACACCCTTGAGCACAAGTTGGGAATACCCTCGGCTCTTCAACGACTTCTTTATGGAGGTAAACAAATTGAAGCCTCTTCTGTCTATAATACTATAACATTGAAAGAGATGCTACTTTAGTTTATCCCTTTTTTAGAGGAGGAACTATTGTAAACTCTTATTACACTCCCGACCTTCTCTTACAAAGATGTGGTACATGCACGGCCCGGAAAACCGACCCATCTTTGAAGCCCCAAAACCTTTTCTAGTTGATAAATCGAGAGGATGTTCCCTCCATAGAAATTTCCCATCAAGATTTGATAGAAGATCTTCAAAAATATGCGGAAACCACTATCATTTGAAGATTTAATGGCCTTTAGCCCAGTACTAAGGATATTTATTAGTGGATCTATGCCAATTGGACCCTGTTGCAAGGTTAACTTTTGCTCCAAAAGGTTTTTTCATAGTCTGTTTGATCATATCATGGATTATCACGAGGCTGGCTTCAGAGCTTGTGGTTTTGAGAGTAAACGAGGGCTATTCAATACCTCTTGGTTCCCGATTTCGACCCAACCACAACATTGATTACCGAACTCCGGTTTGGGTCGGAGCTGCCAAATCTCGATACCTGTAACATTTCAATCTATTAAGGAATCGAAAACGCCACTAGGCCGCTTTTATAATGGCAAACTACAATTGATAGTACCATTGACTATACACATTTTCCAAAATATGTGTGGAAGTTGACATCGACAAAGGTTTTCCGACCGGATTATTCTCAAAATAGGAGACTTTGTATGGACACGGATGTAGAGGTATGAGAACACGGCTTTCGATGCGGCATTGTCACGAAACTAGGCATCTTTAGAAATCCTACCCCATATTCCTTGCAAAAAAAGGAAAAATTCCTCCCATCCAAATCTAAAATATGGACACCACAGGTCCATTGTACGTAGCCGGATGACAAGGCTCCAAGTTCGGAAGATGAAGAGATAGATGCGAGAAATGGAACGAGGCTCAACATGCTAATGACTTGTCATCCATCGCACACAGGGATCCTCTAGACATGATGAACTTCTAGAAACATACTCATGAGTCCTCCTCTTGATACGGACAGGGGAGCTCACTCCTTTGCTAGTACCCGGTCCACAAGTGGCTCTAGCCCATCATCCACCAAGGCCGGATTGCTAAAAGTCACCAAGAAGAAAGGAAGAAAACTTCTCTTAGAGGCTTCTACCCATTGTAGGTAGATTTGATTCTTTATGTTCATCTCTTTAGTCATTCTCCTTTGGTCAACTGTTTGTTTCTCCTCCTCTTTACGGGATTGAGGTGGATAGTTCATTCTTTACGGTTGGCCGGTTTTCTTGTCTCTCTTATTTGTAATACGGCCTTGTACCATATTTTCTCTTAATATAATTAGTCATATTCGAGAAAAAAAATAAAAATAAAAATAAATAAATAAAATAAAAATAAAAATAAAAATAAATAAGAAAATAAATAAATAAATAAATAAAAAATGTGGCTTTGACTTGGCCTTGACATATAGGTTGCATTTTATAATTGAGATTACACTTGATCTGAATGTCAATATTAGTGTTTATCATGCTAGATTCAATTCAAAATATAAACAAATTAGCAGGAATATGGGGTAAATTGCAAGTTAAATGATGCGGATAATTCTTCAAAGTTTATAAGACCTAAGAGTCTTGTCACACATTTACTAAAGGGAGCGGGTTACCTTAATTATTTTGTTTATTTTTATACTTAGTTTGTGTTCTAAAGAGATTTAAATGTAATTTGACTAATGAAGAATACCTCGTGAGTTGTAGAATCTTAGGGATGTGAGTAAACCTAGTAAGAGTGACGATATTAGGGATCTATAGGTCTAATATATAGGATTTTGGTTGATTAAAGAATGGAATTGAGAGAAGCTTTAAAAAATATTGAGAGATTATTGGATTTGAACTGAAATCGGTTCATGATTCTTCTTTTTGTATATATTGGTAAGCATTTTGAAACATGGGGGTTGGCGGGAGTTAATATTTTGGGCCTTATGAGGTAGGAGTTAATAGTATTGCGACTATAGTTGTTAGCCTTTGTAAGTATACTCGTCATATTAATAAAAAAAACACGGTGTGCGTGTGAGAGTAATGAACTAGGTTTTGATATACGTATTTGTGTGAATAAATGTTTCTAGGGCTTATTTCTATATATTCAATGGTCGTTACAATTCATTTTACGATTGAGTCATTTATAGAGTATAAAATGCATTAAATTGTGAATCTGTGTAGTCGGGAAATTCCTTGATGTTGAGCGATATTGAAGAAAATTTTGAAGTTTTCCCTTGTGGAACCGGTGTTTAGAAGTTCTCTTAGAAATCCATGTGCAAGTGCATATGAGTCGATATTTCCTTGTTGAAATGGCGGATGGATCTCTTTAATGGTAATTGCGGTGGGTGTTAATGTGGCCGGAGAAAAAAATAAATATATTTTTTTCGAAGTCGGAACTATGTTTTCCCCATAATTCCAAAGGGTTTCGGAACAAAAGAATGAAGAGCCCGGAGAGTGAATAGTTGAGTTTGTGTTGTAGAATCAAACCAAAGATGGACGAGTGCGATCATATTGTAAGAATGTAGTGGGAAATGAATGGTCGAGAAGCCATGTCACAACTAGAGAAACAAAATTGATGAGGAATTTCGGACTGCGATGAGGAGCCACATGTCGGGTTTTTAAATTTACATCGCATATCACATCACTTAAGGGATCATTGAAATGTAATATGTTGTAATCTCTCCAATGTGCGAAATTTAATATTTACCGAGATGCGAAATCGGCATAATTGCAATATTGTGATATGGTTATCATTGCAATATTGCGATATAGTATAATTGCGATATTTCGATATGGTTAAAGAAACTGTGATATTGCGATGCGGTTGAGGGTGTGAAGTATGATAGGGCGGAAATTCATGGTGATGTGATTAGTGAAAGAGTATATTTTTGATGTGATAAAGCTACCTTGGTTAATGTATGAAGGGACGCATGCGAGAAGTGATGTGTAGGCGGAGAAAGGTGGATTGAAATGCTAAGGTTAAAGTGCTTATAATAAAAGTTTAAAGATAAAGGTTGTATTGAAGGAGCTTTCGCCAATGAATTTTATGATGAGTAAAGTGGGTTTATAAGGGAGTAAAGAGTTTTTATGAACCTATCCTAATTGAACAAATTTAGAACGGATCCTCTATTGCAGTACAATCCTGGGTTAAAAGGCACGGAGTTATTAGTTAGCCTTGCATCATTTTTGGTATGAGAGTAAGGACTAGTTCTCTTTGGGGTTTTTTATTCAAATATTGAATTTTATTCTCGGTATATGTAGGATTTTCATTGGTAATAGTTCCGGTGGGGGTTATGGTCTGAAAGGAATTGGTTGTTGGGAGATCATAACACAAAATATTTTATGCGGAGAGAAGAATCACCGAAATGTTGCGGGCAATGAAGACTTAAGCCATTTCATTAGGAGAGAATGTGAAAAGAGTTTGAGGAAGACAAGATCGGGGAAGGATATTGTAAGTTTAAAAAACTTTAATGATATATGTATATGAATGTAAGTAGCACCAATAAATTACATCCAAGTAGCTATGACAAAGGACAAGGGAGCCGGTGAAGAAATTGTAGCAAGAGATGCCATAAGGAAATGAATAGAACATGGATGTTCCGGAGAGGAAATGAGTGGTTGGAAGAAGAATGAATTGCACACGGTGAAAAGTAAAGCAACATGTTTATTTTCCAAGCCAATCAGCTCGCCAGAGATAAGATCTGGAATATCTCTCACGTTTGAGTTATATTTTGATATTTGGTATAATTTGAATTATTTTCATAGTGAAGAGAATGATAACAACCAACACACAAAAGCGGTATTTGTGTAAAAGAGAAGAGAGAGATTGTATTGATAGGAAAATTCGACAAAAATTGTTTTAGAAAATAAGAGAATATCGAGTTTTTCAAAACGAGAGAGAGTCTGAGATGAGCATTGGTTACAACATCCTGAAAGCATTGAAGCTAAGGAGTAGGAGTGCTCAAGGAGTTTTGTTTCGAAACACAAGGAAATATACCAAGATGATGACTTGGTATAGATGACAAGTAAAGACCTGTTACGAAGAAATGAGAGAGGATTATTGTAAGCTCTGATGGACCAACGGAGTCCACATAAAGAAAGTGAGATGACTATTAGGGGTCATGAGATAAGCCATGAGAATAAAGAAAGATGCGAGGAAAATGCCAAGGGCAAGAAGATGAGTCAAGAATTACTTGACAAAGACATTGTTGAATTGAAAGCAAGTATTGATGCAATAATAATGGTGCTATAATACGTGAAATGGGCCAAAGATATGGTTGGACTATGAAAAAAAAAGAATATAAAATGGAATTTGTTGTGGAAACAATAAAGAGAAGGATGTACATCGAAGTTAAGAGAAGAACTCAGAGTTACTAAGTTAAAGGTCAAAGATGGCTATTGTATACCCGAGCAAGAAGTTTACCTTCTTGAGGAAATAATTATTGATGATTTTCTAAACTATTGGACAAGTTCGGATTAGGCTGAGAGATGTGATGATTCAAACATCAAAGGAAGAGGAGCTGTATTTTTTGAATCTTATTTTTTGTGTATGTATGTAGTTGATGAACGGATCGGAAGTTAGAGGTGAGAAAGATGGTTATTGTGAACTTTGAGCAAGAAGTTTACCTTCTTTGAGAGAATAATTATTGATGATTTTGAACTATTGGAAAGGTTCGAGATCCCAGTAAGAGATGCGATGATTGAGACATCAAAGGAAGAGGATCTTTGTATTTTTGAAACTAATTTTTTGTGTATGTATGGAGGTTATGAACAGCCTTTAGAAGATGTATTTATGCGGGTTGATGAAGAAATTAATTTGTTAGAAGAGATGGTTGTAATAGAACAATTATAAAATTGAGCTTTGTCATATTGGCTTCCAGAATATGAACTGAATAATTGTTACTATTATGGAAAGCTGAAAATAATCGAATCTAAGTAGGAGATGGAAAAACAATGGTAGACGGGTACGAGAGACAAAAGGAAATTAGAAATTTCCAAAGAAGTATTAGAGAAAACAAGTATGAAGATATCCCTTATGACAAGATCAAACAAGAGTATATGTACGGTGAAAAAACTTGAGGTAGTGGGATTATCTATTTAAATTTTATTCAAAAATGTGAACCTATAGTGATAGTTGATGAACAGAGAATTGTCTTGAAAGGACATAATGGAGCATTAATGGAAAGGGATCTTAATAAATATTGCATTGTGGAAGATGGTAGAACGAGAAATTTATAAAGAATTTAGTTGAAGGAGGTACAAATATTCCATTAAAAAAGACATGAAGAGGAAAGGGAAAGAGGAGATTCAAAGAACATAAGAATAGGTTGGGAGAAGCTAATGCACAATAGAAAATTGAAGACAATGTTATTTGTAAAAAATGCGAAGGAGTAAATGTGAATGTAATCGGAAAGCGAAAAAGACGGACAATCTCAAAGGATGAAGGCAAGTTGCTTTCATGAGCTATTCATTTGTAGTGAGCGACAAAGGAGTTCAATGGAATGTGATATTCATGGTTTTAACGATAATTTTTTTACTAGCATTTTTAAAAGGGAATTTATAGTGGAATGGAAAATATGTTGTATATTTTGATGTTGTTTCATGTACGAAACAAAGATAACTTTAGTTTCTAAAATTAAAGGTTGCATATTTTCATTGAAAATAAAGAGGGAGAAAAAGAAACTTAGTGGCTTACATATTTGTAAGGAAGAAAAGGGAAGAATGAAAATAAATGTAAAAGGAAGGAAGGCCAGAAGAAAAAAGAAAAAAAATCGAGAGATTAGACAACATTCACAACGAAAAGAAAAAAAAAGACTCTTCAGACAAGGCGGTATGAAGGAGGATATGACAATTCGGACATGTATGCACATCAAGGGGATGACAAATTAGAGAAAACTTAGGAGCGGACTTAATGAGAGAAAAGATGAAAAATGTAATATGTTTTACGATTTTGAATTATTAATTGTTGAATGTTTTTTTCAAGATGAAAGACAAACTTATCTTGGAGATATATTTTTTAATGCAAATACGAGGGACTATGCAAGTTTTTGGAGATGCGGGCAATCAATTTTCTATATGGAAACGGGAATATGGGAGAAAGAAACTAGTTGATCCAAAGCTTAGAATGGAGGAAAGAGAGTTCATATAACTCTTACAAAAATAATCATAGAAGAGAAATAAAATTGCGAGAGGATGTGAAACTACAACCCATGAACAAATTTTGTTTTTGATCCAAAGAAGATTTCAATGTCAAGAGTTTATCTTGATTTTCAGTGACAAAATTTAGTGAATAGTTAGGTTAAATTTAATGTGAATATGGAGACAATTGAAAAAGGTTCATTAACTAAAAATTTTGTAGTTGATGGACAATATATAGTGCGAAGGTGATATGTTCTGTGTTAAACGAGAGAGACAGTATTCTTTTGAGAAGTTGAGAAGATTTTTCCGGGATATTGAATAAGTGGATGATGAAAACAACAAAGGTTATAGGTATGAGATTTTTCAAGGTCAACATGAAGTCATGAAGAGATGGAAGGATATGTAGTACATATAAGAAATTCATTTGGAAATAGAAGAGGATGTTGGTGATAGGGTCGAAATCAAATTATACGGTCGGTACAAGGCAATGGAACTAGTGGAGAATACATGAAATTGAAGTTCAATTCGTTGTTGGAGATGATGACAATATAGCTACACACAAAGGTACAAAACATTATGCTTCTTGAAGACATGCTTATGTTGAATATCGGTATCAAAACACTATGCGGTAAGAGATGCTTATGACAACGAGAGAAAAAGGACACCCACGATAGGGTTTCACATCCAAGAGAAGGAGAGAATACGACAAATACACTGCAGTTGGAAAAAGGTCAAAAAACCGAGTTGGAAGATGAAATACGATAAAGTTTACAAAATAGGAAGTTGGAAGACTCATGAACATGAGTCCATGGATGTTGAACCTAGGGAGTCAGATGTAGGACCATTCTTCAAAGTTTATAAGACCTAAGATTCTTATCACACATTTACTAAAGGGAGTGGGTTACCTTAATTATTTTGTTTGTTTTTCTAAGTTTAATTTGAGTTCTAAATAGATTTAAATGTAATTTTCATTAATGAATAATATCTCTGAGTTGTGAGATCTTAGGGATGAGTGAGTAAACCCATGAAGAGTGAGGATTTTAGCGATCTAGAGGTCTAATATAGGATTTGGTTGAGTAAAGAATGGAATTGAGAGAAGCTTTAGGATATATTCGAGAGATTGTTAGATGCGAAGCTGAAATTGATTCATGATTATTTTTTTTTATATATTGGTAAGAATTTTGAAGCATAGGGGGTTGGCTAAGAGTTAATATTTTTGGCCTTATGGGACAAGATTTAATAGTATTCACAGTATAGCTATTAGCCTTTGTAAATATACTGTCATAATAATAAAAAATAGAGTGTGTAGTGAGAGTGATGAATTGGGTTTTGATGTTGAGAAATATTGATGAGATTTACGAATTTTTCCCTTGTGGAAACGTGTTTAGAGGTTTTTTCTTAGAAATCCATGTGCGAGTGCATATGAGTCAATATTTCATTATTGAAATTGCATATGAATCTGTCGATGGTAATTGCGATGGTATTACTTTGTGGACGGGAGGAAAAAAAAATATATATTTTTCGAAGGCAAAACTATTTTTCCCCAAAATTCCAGAGGTTTGAGAACAAAAGGGTGGTGGAGAATGAACGGTTGAGATCGTGCCATAGCATGAAACAAAATATGGACATGTGAGATCATATGATAGGAACACGGTGGGAAATGAGTTGTCGAGAAGCCATGTCATAACTAGAGAAACGAAGTCGTTAAGGGACTTCGAAGTTACGATAAGGAGCCATGTGTCGGGATTTAGTGAATATTGCATATTGCATCGCTTAAGGGAACATTGAAATGCAATATGTTATAATCAGCGATGTGTGAAATGTAATATTTTTCGAGATGCGAAATTTGCATAATTGCGATCTTGTGATATGGTTATAATTGTGATATTGCGATATGGTCATAATTGTGATATTGTGATATGGTTAAAACTATGATATTGCGATGTAGTCGAATTTCGAAGTGCAATAGGGTTGAAAGTCATGGTGATGAAATTTACAAAAGAGTAGAGTTGCGATGTGATAAATTTGCCTCGATTAATGTGAAGGGATGCATGAAGAAGTGATGTGTAGGTAGAAAGGTAAGTTGAAATGCTAAGGTTAAAGTTCTTATAGTAAAAGTTCAAAAGATAAAGTTCATATTGAAGGAGCTTTCGCCAATGAATTTTATGATGAATAAAGTGGGTTTATAAATAAATAGGTTTTATATGAACCTATCCTAATTGAAAAAAATTAGAATATACTCTATTATGAGTATAATCTGGATTAAAGGCGAGGTTATTAGTTAATACTGCATCATTAAACATGAGGTTTTATGTGAATTTCTTGAGAAAATTAACATAAACAAGGCACTAAACAACAACATCTAATAGACATGAAAATCACCATAAGCATTAACATAATAGCACATGATGAAGGAATTTACCACCTTGGGCTACGTCTCCTTAGTCCCGACTTCCGTGGATTGGCCCTCTTCTATTCTCAAAAGTGTTATTACATGTGTTTACAATGCTCTAACAACTCTGAAACGTGTTCCATGAGCTCCAAAATGTCCAAAAATGCCTCCATAGCCTCTTTACGCATTGAATTTGGTCGAAAGGCGAGTAAGTTATGACTTCCCAAGTTTTCTCACTTCTTGCTCCTGATTCCTCAAAATATGCCTGCATCCTATGAATTCATCTGAAATTCCATTAAATGAGCTCCAATTTTCCCAAAAAGCAGACAAAATTGTTGGTGCATCAATTTCCCAATAACACTTAAAATTTGGTTTCAAACCATATCGAATATGGTTTGATGAATTTTATATAGAAAGTGTGTGGTTTTGTTTAACCATCGGCATAATTCACGGGGGTGGACACATGGGCATGACCCTTAATGGATGTGGTTAAAAGTTAGTAGCTTAAATAACCGGTGGTCTCGTGGTATGTCACATGGTGACGGTTGCATTTAATATTACGGTTATGGATTATTGGGGGAGGCACGGGGCTAGCCTCCCGCCTTGATCCCACCTCACTAGGTGGTGACTAGAGGTGGGGCTAGACCTTGGTGCCCTCCTCCATGGTGAAATACGTATGACATTAAAACCAACCGAAACCCATTATATGTTAGGTTCTAAGGCTATGGCATAATGGTGAGGATTAGGTGCTCGTCACTTGGGGGTCGTCATTTTGACCCCCACCTACTCCAACTTGGACTTCAACATAATTTGACCCAGCCCTCCTGTTGTCCATGTGGTGGCCCATGGGTACAGGCCACATGGCAGCTTACAATGATTTCTCTTCCAATGCCCAACCAAAACACAATGTTTTGAACCAATAAAAAAATGTCACTTGGAAAAATACCATACACCATAGGAAAACCATTGATCGAAGTCAACTGCACTATCACCCTACCACGTAGCATGCCCGATCGGCTATACGGACTACGGCTAGGTTTTCCTGCATTTTTCTTTTTTAAATTTTCATCTTTGAAAAAGTGGACAAAACGAGTTTCTCGGAGCACAAAGCGTCGATTTTCTGCTAAATGAGTTGTGACGGATTCAAAATGACGAGATCTGTAGGTCATTTAGGTTCCACACATTAAAAGGAGCAATGTTCATTTTGAAAATAATTTTGAGTGATTGATCGCTCCTCCACAGGTTGGAAGCTTTTGGACCCCTAAATGATCACTTTCGAGTTTTTCAGCGAGATGAGGCCATAGTTCCCTCACCTTTCCAATCTCGATCATTTGGCATAGAAGGGATTTGTGCCTTTGAGTCCCACACAAATGTAGTCTACACTCCCTCGTTTTGATGTCTTTGTTTTTTTGTCCAGAATGGTATATTGTTGAATATTATCAAGGTATTATAGAGAAAAATCCTCAATAGATGGAATCTAAAATTTTTTTCTGTGATATTCAATTAATGGAGAGGCTCATACAACTTTATGTTATCAGCATTAACAACAAATTAAATTTGCATATGAAGAAAAATCTAACTTGAAGGCATTGCCACCAATCTTTTCCAAAATTTTGAAAGGACCATAAAAGATTGGTTTTAGTTTCTTAACTTCCCCTTAAAGCCTCTCTTTGAAAATGTGAAGCCAAACTTCGTCACCAACATGGAACTTGTGATCTAAACGATGCTTGTTGTGCCCTACTTTATACTTTCCTTGGCTCTTTCCGTCGATCTTGAGCTATTTGATGTATCAATTGAATATTTTGTATGAACTTATTAGATTTATATATATCTCTATGGCCATCAATAGCAACATCATTCCCAAAAATTAAATCCAATGGCGATCTAGGCAGGTATCCAAGACATGCCTCAAATTTTGATGTTTGTGTAGTGGAGTATTTTGCATGGGTTTGTAAGCATCTTGAATGTGTTGCAAGTTTTCATCCCACAACTTAGGATGCTTCTTTAAATATCCTCAAAGAAGATGTATGTATTTTGATTGACCACCTTGGTTTGTCATTTTTTTTGGATGAAAGGTTGTACTCTTAATCAACTTGGTGTCTATCAAGTCCCACAAACTTGACCAAAAATTCCCAACAAATCGAGAATCACGATCACTAACAATGGATGTGGGAAATCCAAAATGAACCCAAAAATGCTTAAATAATAAGTGAGCCATTTGTTCAACTATGATTTAATTTTACATGGCATTAATATACACATATTCTTGAACCTATCCAAAACTGTCTGAATGACCTCTTTTTGACAATGGAAGACGTCTAAAATCCATAGAAACACTCTTCCATGGGCATGAAGGTACGGTAAGTGGTGTGTAAAATCCTAACTTCATTTATTTTTTGGCTTAATATTTGCGCACAATGAACAACCTTTAATGAAATGTGACACACTTTCGCTTATACGAGGCCAACGACAATACCTTTTAATATGTGTCATTGTTTTTCTTACACCAAAAATTCCGGCAATAAGAGAAGTGCGTGCTTCCCTTATAGCATTCACTCTCTCCCCATGTGGAATAGAATGCTTGCCTAAATGATAGAATACATTATTATGTACATGGTAATCCAATTCCTTTACTTGGTTTCCTTGACTATGGTTTTTGCATAAACATATTGAAAGTGATTATCATATGCATATTGCTCAACATAACTTTCATGAAAAACATAGTATGCTTGAGTAAAGTAGTTGCACTAATAATAGGCACAGAAAGCATATCAACAACCTCGTTGTATATACCTTTCTTATACCTAATGACCGATGGAATTGTTGTACAGGAAACCCATCCATCGAAAGTGCCTTGACTATTGCAACTTAGTTTGTGATTGCAAGTATTGCAATGGTTGATGGGTTGTATGATGGTTTAATTTCCATCAGAAAGTAGTGTTTCTACTTTTTCACACTTTGAACCAATGCGTAAAGCTCCTTGTCATAAGTAGGATAGTTAATCACTACACATAGGATAGTTAATGATTTTTCTACACTTATTGCTTTAATTACTAATTATGGAGAACCCTGTAGTTTTTATTAGGAATAAATGGAAGTATATGATAGCCATAAATGGAAAGTAGTAATGAAAGAGGAAATGTATTCCTTCCAAAGAAACAAGACATGGGATACGTGTAACTTTCTAAGGACGGTAAATTTGTCGATTTTTAGTGGGTTCTGAACAAAGCGAAAGGAGCTAATGATATTATTCAAAAGTGCAAAGCAAGACTCGTTATAAAAAATATATTCTCAAAGGAAGGTATCTATTTCCATGATATTTTTTCACCAATTGTTAAGCGTGTTTCAATTAAATTAGTGTTTCGTTAGCCATTACTTAATATAGAGTTAGAGAAATTAGATATTAAAACAACATTATCACATGGATATTGGATGAGGATATATATATATATATATGGAATAACTAGAAGGTTTTTTGTTCAAAATTGCAACAAGAGGTTTTTTTCCAAACTCAAGGAGTCATTATATGGACTAAAGCAATCTCCCAAGCAATGGTACAAGAATTTTGATTCCTACGTAATGAGGTACAATTTTACCGAAGTGAATGTGATCATTATGTTTACTTTCAAAAGTTGTAAAACTTGAATATTCAATATTTTGTGTTATATCTTTGATGATATGCTTGTAGCAAGAAAAATCATGTTTGAGATCAACGGGTTAAAGGCTCGGTTGGCTAGGAATTTCAAAATGAACGATCTTGCATCACGAAAAAAATAATGTGAATGAAGATACGAGAGAAACCAATAAAATTGGTAAGATGTGGTTATCATAATATAAGTATGTGGAGAAAATACTTCTAAGATTTGAGTATCGATAATATGGAACTTTTGTTCGAATCCCTTTAGCTTCCCATTCCAAGATTTATTTTACATTGTGTCACGGTAATGACGAATAAAAGGAGTATATGTCTAGTGTATTATATGCTAATGCGATAGGATTATTAATGTATGCGATGGTTAGTACAAGTCCATAAATCTCACATTGAATTGGTGTTTTCGGTAGATACATGGAAAATCCAGGTAAAGAGCATTATGTAATAATGAAATCGGTGTTTCGATATCTTAAAGGCACAAGTAATTATTGTATCACATATAATGGTAGTAGTGATTCGATTACATGGTTATGTTGATTCAAATTTTGCGGGTGACTTGGATAAGGAGATCCACTTCTAGATATGTTTTTCTCTTGCGGGTGGAGTTTTAGTTGGATGCCAAAGCATCGAGGAACATGTTTTCTTTATCCAATGGTGAAGTGGAATACATAGTTTCTCATTCTTGAAAACATGCAATTTTGTTATAATATTTTCTATGGAGAGTTTGGAAGGATGTAGGACAAGGTGAAAGTATTTTGTGATAGTCAAAGTGTTATTCATTTTGAAAGGAAACTAGCTTATCATAGTATGACAAAAATTACATGTTAAATACCATTTTGTAAGGAAAATTTGTTATAAAAGTGGAGCGGTGGCTCTGAAAAATTCCATACAAAGAAAAATTTTACACGGAGACATGTTCACAAAAACAAGTCTTGCCCGGAAAGCTAAAATGGTTGCTAGCTTCTCTTTTAAAGGAAAGGTGATGAATAATTTGGACATGATATAGTAGTTAAGAATTGTTTTCGAGGGTGGATATGGTTAAGTTTCCATATATTTCCCTATATTCTTGGGATAATATCTGGATGAAGTTGTGACAGTTTTTATTTTTCCTACTTACTTTTTTGGAAAAAAAATATAAAAGGAACTCTTTTGTTCTACATAAAACAATTTCTTATCTAAGCATTTGCTTTAAAATATTTAGACAAATATAGAAAAAAACTAGCTTGGTTAGTATTTGTACATGTAAGCTTATAGAGGCAATAATAAAACATAAAACGAATAGAGGGTGGTTGAATGGTTGGATAATATATGCCGTTTCGAGTTGGTTGTTTTAAATCTCCCTTCACTAATAGGAATGTCGATTATCATTTCGCCATAGATGTTCCCCTCACAAGGAGGGTTTTACTTTGTAAACAACGTAGTTATTGTTTTGAGTATTCTTCTATCTTGTTAATTTTCCATTATTTTCGGTAATTTCAATTTATTTGCATGTTATAATTTTCTTTCTCAACTCAGCACGGGTGTCGAGAGATCGACATGCCTTTGATTAGATTTTTGTTTACCACTTGTTCACATTTTTCACCCCACCATGAATCAAATCTAAAGGTTTTATTTTAATTCTTGTGTTTATGTGTTTTGTTGGTTCATATCAAGGATGAGAATGTGGTGAGCATCGAGGGGGAGGTGAGAGCATGAGTAAAATGAAGATTGAAAACTCATTTCCCTATTTTTCCCAACAAAAAAAGGCATAAGAACCTCAATCTCCTCTTCCATGATCAGTTTTTAATCTCTTCATCTCCCCTCCTTTTACAATATTATCTTCCCTTGCTTACAAAATGTCTCCAACATAATATTTTTCGACATTTTTGTTAACTTTGAGTCCAAGCATGGTATTCATAATTTCTTTAGAATATGTTATTACTAGCAAACTACAAGTATCCAAATGCCACACTTCCCATAACCGAAATTTGTGTATACTTAGAAAAACTTAGTAAAACGTGAGTAACATTTTATATTCCATGTTTGTTGTCTCACCACTCATGTTGAGAGCTCTTGCTATCGAGCCTTTTTCTCATGTTTGATTTTTTTGTGAGAAATATATGAAAATGAATAATAAAAACCATGCATTTCACGGGCATACTAAAAATCATGCCAAAAAATTTCTCAAACATTAAGTCATTACAAGAAACCACTTATTTTCATTCATACGCATACAATGAATGTTTCTCGGAAAAATAAGATAAAATGTTATCGAGAAAAGAAAAATCTAAATCCCACACGATGATTCACTCTTAATTCCAAATCCACAAAAAGCCGAATCATAAATTACAATGTAGCATCCTTGGTAGCTAGAATCCTAGAAATAATCCACCGCATTCTCCTCCAAAAACAAATAAATAAGATCCTTTGCATAATCTAACAAGAGTGTTCAATCTTAAACAACGCTACATTATTGAGATTATGATCCCACACTAACCAAGACATACAATTTGTAACAACAAGCTCTCATGATTTCTTAGTGATGGTGGCCACCTAGATATCGGACCAGTACCTTAAGCATGAATTGTTGACTATAGGCTGGACATTCATAAGGTTTGTCTTGCTCCTGCCAAAACAAAAATACATCATGGTCCTCCTCACTATTTCCTCGACGAAGGTAAACGGTTACTGTCAAAATATGATTCTACAATAGCGGTGCTTCCTTGGTTCCAAAAGAAGTAGGAGGAACTAGTTAAAAACGTTCAATTCTTCTTGCTCGAGTTCTAGATGAAATTGCCATAAATTTTTCCACTTGATTTCTCATTCTTAAGTAGTTTCTCATTGTATCCAAAATAGACTAATAGAGGGGTCATTTTAGAAAAGGAGTCATGTATGAATGAATGAACGATGATGAGGCCATCTTACGGTAATGGTCATCGTACTCCTATGAGGAAGTGATGCACATTGTTTAAGCACATAGGTGGCTATATATTCAATATTGGTTGATCCTCTTCTCCACAACGTTATGGCTTCTCCTTGGGATCCTAACTCCTCTAAGAAGACAAAAAAAATTATTTTTGTTTCATATAGGTAAGTTTGAAATTTTCTTCATTTGAACTTGCTTGCACCATTTAGCAAAACAAACGGCATGTTTAGTTTGTCTATGTGAGGAATTTTAACACTGTTGTTGCTTTCTAGGGTTTGATTGAACTTTGACCATTTTTGGAAATTATTAGAGCACATTGGTTTCTCCATATGAATTGTTTTACACAACCCTCTTTCTTTCTTTTATTCATATCATCGTATCTACCACGTACGCCCTATCCTTGAAAAATAAGCCTTCACATGGGATTTCCATGACCTCCACATGCTCTCGCTTGGATTTTACTTTCTAAACATGCCTATGTGTTGTCCGATATCTTTCAAGTTATGGTTGATAATTTGAATCCAATTGGTTTTTGTCTACGAAGTCGCATAATTTCGTTAGGAGAATCGATCATTTTGTTTTTCAAAAAATATATGAGTGTTAATCATATTTTGATGGTGGAAATGGATTTGAAACCATCAAAGACCTGCGGGGCACCTAAAATCCTCAAACTTAATAGTTGTAACCCATAGTTCCCAAAATTTCTACGGAATTACTTTCCACAATTATTACGAGCAAACCAATTGCATCTCTTTACACTACTCGAATTATTATTTTCCTTACAATCTAATGTAACATGTTAAAATTTGTATTATAAAATATTTAAATTTTAATAAGTCATGTTATATGTATATATAAATGTTGATTAAGCATGAAATCAACCTAAACAATATACTAAACCTTCTTTAAAATAATAACTACCCTTTTTTACATAACTTTCTATAACTTATCTCAAGGCTCCCACATACCATATAAAATAAAAAACGAGATACGAATAATAAATATTACATTATTAAATACTTAATATTTTAAAATAAAAGAAATAAATAGTTAAAATTTAATTGATTTAAATGTATTTTTATGATTTCCTAAATAATAACTACGCTCTTTTGCATCATTTTCTATAATTTCTTTTAAGACTCCCCCATAACATATAAAGCATCACTTTCTATGATTTATTTCAGAACTCAACATAAAATATAAATTAGCACGTGGTACAACTAATAAGAATTACATTATTATATACTTAATCTTTTAAAATAAAGAAATTTTTTTTTTATTTTTTTTTAAGTTTGATAGTACTTTTGGTTTTTCTCTTTTTCAATTTTTTTTTTTTACTCCATTTTGATGAAAAGTCTACATACATCACCACGAATCGGGGAAGAGAATTGAGCAGACTGGCAGATCCAACGACAAAAGAAAATCATTTCGATTTATTTTTTATATAAAATTTATTAAGTATGGTAAGAATTAAATTTTCCTAAATTTAAATAGTTATAATGTAATATTTGAAAAATATATCATTTTCAATATTCGATGTAAGTTAAAATATAGATTTAAGTTAGTTTAAAATTTTAATTTAAATCTTTTTTGATATTATAAAATTTGAAGAAGAAGATTTTTTGGATTAATCACATCATTAAGATTTGGTGAAGCGTTTTTAAACCATCTAATGTGTTTCATCCACAAGATGAAAAAAATAAACACAAACCTTTATTGAATTAGTTAGTTAATTAGTTATTAAAAAATAATATTAAAATTTTAATTGTTAAGAAATTTTATTAAATAGGTTAATGAATAATAGTATAGAATAATTTATTAATAAATATATTAATAAATGATTAAAAATTATTATTATTATGATGGGATAATAGTGAGATAAAGAATAAAGATAGAGCTAAAAGAATTTATTAATAAATATTTTAATAAAATGTTAAAAAACTTATTTGATTTATAGTTTTTTATTTTTATTTTTTAATTGTATAAATCAAATAAAAATTGTAACTTTTTATTGAAATATTTATTAATAAATTATTTTAGCCTTAATTTTTTTCTTTACCTCACTATTATCCTTTTTTAATAATAATAATTTTTAATCATTTTATTAAAATATTTATTAACAAATTCTTCTATATTATTATTCATTAACTTATTTAATAATTTTTTTAACAATTAAAATCTTAATATTATTCTTTAATAACCAATTGTACTAACTAATTCAACGTCAATTGTTTTTTAATAGCTAGTTTTTAACAACTATTTGAAGCAATGATATATCCAAACTATCTATTCAATAAGATCGGTTATATATTTTCACTTTGTCTTGAGGATGATGTGATTAATTGAAAGAGACTTATCCACATTATGGATACAAAAATCTTAGATCTAACAAAAATTACAATTTGCAAATACTAGTTCACTTGATAAAACTTTATTTTTTATTTGAACAAATTAATCATTCTCCATTTAGAGTTAATGTCCTATTAACAAAATTCCCTATTTCATCATGTATACACGGATCTATTTAATCAGATGACATTATTTTTAATTAATCAATTTAATTAGAAAATTATAAATGGCATAACTACTTTGAAGATAAATATTAACTTTACCTTTCATTTCTGTAAACTACTAAGAATATTTTAATATAATCTCATAGATATTCTGTAAAGATTAAATACCTTTAAATAACTATCATTCATCAATTATTTAATTGATAATTAAATTTAAATTCTGGAAATTTTATTTTAAAATAGACAATTTGATTTTATAATTTATAAAATACATATGTATAGTTAATTTTATTATTAATCATTTTTATTAAAAAAAAACTTAAAAATATTACAGTTATGAATATTTTATTTAATTGACATCTAATGTAAATGAAATAACTACAAACTATTAGATAGATTAATAAGGAACACTATAAGTATCTTATAATATAATTGTAAAGTACGATAAAATGTAAAATACAAAATAAAAAATATTCAAAATTTAGCATAGCAAACAAATGGCTTTACAATACATTTTGCAGGTAATCTGATGAAGCAGCATTCTAGGAGACGATAAAACGACATTAATTTGAAGAAACTCTATTTGCACAAGTTTCCCCGGCCTCTAGCGGACGGGGGACATGATATTGCAACTCCATAGTTTTTCAATGCACAGATCCTCAGTCGTCGCCTGATGGGTTATGGTTAGAAAAATTTTCTTTCGAATTTTCCCGATAACCTTTTTTTTCAATTTTTTTAAATGTATAAATAAATTTTGAGTAAATCTATTGTTATAAAAAACTTTTAAAATAATATAACTGTGTAAATTTGACCAAAATAGAAAAGATTGATACATATTCGACTTCGAACCTTGAATTTATGTCGGGTGTCCCACCTCATGTTTGTAGATATTCCCAAATATTTGAAAGGTACTCAAACGTTGCCTTCAAAATTTGGTTTAACATATATTCTACTCTCAACCTTGGATATATGCAGGTGTGCCACCTCATGTTTGAAGATATTTCAGCATCCTTGAACGGTGCTTTCAAAAGTTGCCTTCCCCGCTCTGATATAGAAGGTTTTGTGGAAACACTAAATTTGGAGGGAAGGGGCAGGTGGGGCTTCTGCCTGTGCAATTGGTGGCGACGATTTGTGTGCCTGCTGAATTTGGCCGTCGGGGATATCGCCGTTTGACCGGTTCTCGGCGATTACAACGGGGGTGATACGTAGTAGGAATCCCACTGGGAGGATGGTGAGCAGAATATTTTCGTGGTTATTTATTCCGCTTTGTTGACAATCATCACCATGGTATAGGATAGCTTTTACCTTTTTCGTCGGTCCCTGGTTTCCTATGATCCTATCTTATTGATATAGCTGCTTTTGAACTTTTTCCTCGGGGTTTTATCTTTTGTTTTTCTTCTCGACTCTTGCGTTAAAATTGATGGAATTTTTATATATATTTTTTATTTAACTATTAAATATTAATCATTTTAAAAATGTGTTAGTCAATGGTAATGAATTATTTGATTTTCAAACCGTAGTCAATGGTAATGGCTATTTATTTTTTTTGAAACGGTAGTCAATGGTAATTGGTATTTAATTTTTCAAACTATGATCAATGGTATTTAATTGTTTAATTTTTCGAACCGTCTTACTTAAAAATTTACAATTATTTGGTGTGTGTATAAGCACTTCCAAATCAAAATCGCAGGGAAAAAAAAACTAGCTATAGTGGCAACTAAAACACTAAGATAAGCATAGAATATTTTAATAGTGTCTAGATTTGAAGAAAAACATAGACTCACTCATAGTTAATTATTTGAATTATAAGAAAAAGTTTATCTCTATCTTCACTCACGCCTACGATCCATGCATTAACACATAGCCTAAAGCTTAAAAGTTGACTCTAATGGCATGTCCACAACTTTGGCTTATTGGTAAATTATATAAAACACTAATTCACTTTTCTTGTGTCTTTGTGAAATAACAACTTTTTTCTTTCTTTCTTTTTGAGATTTTGATGTAGATTTTTTAGTCTTGATACACGTGGATTTTTATGAAATAGTTTTATTTATTAGTTGGATTAAAAAAAAAATGGCTTTTTGTAGTTGCATGTAGAAATATCAAATGTTTAATTAAAACGAGTTCAATAATAGTTTAAAATAATTTGTAAAATCTTTGAAATTATAGCAGAGTGACCATATATGTAATTGTACCAAACTATCTCATAATTTAATAAGAATGAACAAATATACATATGTTTGAATTTTTAAAGTTATATATATATATATATATATATATATATATATATATATATATAATTTGATAAAACATATTTTATAGTCAAGTCAAAATTAAAAAATTTACTAAAACAAAACCTAAAAATTATTAACAAGAAAATGTTTTTATATTCACAACAAAAGAATTAACAAAAACACATACTACATAAAATATTTAAATGGTAAGTAAAAAAAAATGATTTGATCGGTATTGGTTCCTATCAAATTTATACCCTCCTAAAGATTTATTTCTCATTAGGCTGACATTTTCTTTTTCCTTTAGTGGCTAGTGGTGTTGAATTCACCATCGGGGTCAAATTATTCATTTTTTTTATACTAGTATAATATTTTTATTAGTGTAGTTTAAATGTTATATATTTTTATTTTTGAGGTGTAGATTTAAAATGCATATTAGTTGGTGATAAAGTGTATTTTTAAGGAGCTTATGTGGTTTGTTTAAATTTTAGCTAATTAAATTTTCTTACTTAGAAGATGCATAGAACACTTTGTGAAATTGTAGTGGAACCTACAAAGGTTGAATCCTAGCTAGAAAAGAATGAACAAAACTTGCAAGGAAAGAAGAAAAAAAATTGATAGAGAAAATAATTAATAAATTCTATTCATACATAATAAAGAAAGTTATGATAGAATACAATTCCATAAAATATATTCTAGATGATGAAATAATATAGTAGTAATTTTAGTGAATCTATAAAGATCTGTATTAGAATACCATATTCTATGCATCCATAAAAAAAGAAAGTTATGATAGAATAGAACTCCATAAAATATATTCTATATATTTGAAATAATATAGTAGTAATTTTAGTAGTGAATCTATAAAGGCGTGAACATGTTCTAAGGAATACTAACTCCTAGTTCTACCTAACTAGCCATGTAGTCATGAGCTAAATATCTCCTGCAAGTTGAGATAGTCCTAGTTAAATAAAGTGCAATTGAGTGTATGTTATCTCCAATAGACTTAGATATTATAGTTAAAGCATTCCAAAATCCACATGTATAAAGTATGGAGAATCTTGTTATTGTTAGAATTATTGCAAATGATTGTTGCAATAATAAAGCTGATCCTGTGTTGTTTTTTAACCTTATAAAAGATTTTAATGACATTCATAGAACAAAGGTATGGAAGAGAAGTTAGAAGAGATAATGGTACCTATTTAATTGAGAGTTGTTATGACAAGGTTGTACAAGAATGTTATTGCCAAGCTTCAAGAAAATTTGCTTATTGGTTAGATGAAATTATATGCAAAATTGGAGTCAATCAAGAGTGATCTTGTCCTTACCATTTTTGGCATGTATATTGATAATCTAGAAAAGTGTTCATAAGGTGAAGATTATGTTTTCTCCACACTCAATGGTATAGTCATAACTCTCTTCTTCTTTATGCTAACCATATTTTCTTTTGATAAGAAACCATTATGATCCTGAGAAAAACTAAAAACCCTTGATGGTTTATTGCTCCAGATGGATATGAAGTTAAATACTACCAAAAAAAAAAAATCATGATAATTAAGTCAAAAAATATCACTTATGATACGACTTTAATTTATGGCAACAACTCCTTATAGCGAAATTTCCTTCATACAAATATCTAGGAATTGACAACACCATATGCTCAATTGGAATTATAGCATTGAGGAAAAGGATAAATGGAGTTGGAAAGCTTACTATAGGCTTGAAAAAAATTGTAATCTAGAAGATATTTGGATTTGGGATAAAAATAAGCTCATCTTTGAGACTTTTATTGCTCCATTTTTTTATATGGATGTGAGGTTTGAGGCTGCAATATATCCAAAGAGTCATTAAGGAATAATTAATCACATCTGAAAATTTAGAACCTATGACTTCATGATTCAATGAAATACTCCTACCTATATTCTTAATTGAAGCAAAGTCTTTCCTCCATTGAAACAATCGCTATGACTAGGTATCTTATGTATAAGAAGTTATACAACATGAATGCCTGGGAATTTTATAAAATTTCTCCTAAATTTAGTGAAAAAACCCCACCTTTGACACAAGCGAGGGTGGCATAAGGATGCCAAGCTTTGGCTAGAACATCAAGGGTAAAGTAGGAGACCATTTTGGCAGAATTACATCAATAATATAAACATATTATTACTTTGTTAAGGATAAATTTTCACTACAAGGAAAATACCCTCTAGTGGAGGTTATAAAGAAATTTTTAGTGCTATAAAATTGGCCATTGTCAAAAAAAACATATGCTACCACATCTGTTTATGGTTACGAAGGTTTTGGCGGAGCTTTTAATGGGGAAATTAAACACAAAAAAATAAATGGGGAGGATAGAGGTTATTATGAGTGTTTTTCTCATTGGTGCACTAATCATGATTTAATGCCTTAGGTGCTACCTATAGTCAAAGCCCGGGGTAGTGAAGGAGAATGCACGAAAGTACATTAAGGTATAAAACATTGGGTGTAGTGTTGGTGATACAACACATGGGGCCGTTCTAATTGGTCTTGAGATTTGAGCGGTGCCCATAGGTCGTATCAATGCGCTAGGTGCGTAGACTTATAGAAATGCACCGGTGTGCGGTATCACACAAATGCACCAAGATTTATAATTGGTATCGGTATTTGTAGTGCACATGGGTCATCCAATTGCACCGGTGCATATAGACACAAAAGCGCCCTAGTGCATAGTAGCACACAAACGCACCAATCTTTATAATTGGTGTCGGTATTCGTGTGGTGCTCATAGGTCGTAAAACGACATCGGTGCGTATATAGATATAAACGCACGAGGCACTTAAATGTCACTTTAAACACCTCAATATTTTTAACTATTTTTTGGTATTTATACGGTGCCCATAGGTTGTAAATGCATCGGTGTGTAGAATACAAGTGCACCAATATAATATGCTACTACTTGGTTTCATTTTGTATTTTAAGGAAACATCAAAGGCTTGTGATAGTGAAATTATTGTGATTATCTTAAATTAATTATTCATCAAAAGTCAACACATCTTATAACAATATTCATATGAATTAAATTTTATTAGTGCATTTGAGAACGATAATGGAGAATACAATAACGACAATAGAGAACACAATATAATAAATTAAAACATTTTTAATTATATATATATATATATATATATATATATATATATAAAAGACATTATTTGTCATACAAAATGGGGCAGTTATTGGTATCCCTTTATCTTTCAATTGGGACACTATGTCCATTACATTAAAAATCTCTCGATTTCGTAGACATTTTTCAAAAAATACAATGCCTTATTTTGATATCCAAACATAGTGATCATCATTTTTCACTTGAACTCACATCACTTGCTAGAGCAACTTCCATGACTTGGGTTATTTTTCGGCGATTTTTTGTTCACGGTCTTGATTGTTTCTTCTTCTTCACCTTCCATCTACAAACATAAAAATAAGCGTAATGAGTGTATATACATTGGTGAGAATAATGAAAATCACAATATTAAATAATATACATCGATGTAAATCGAAACTAAATGACGTACCAATGCAAAAATTGACTCATAAACTATGCATTCTTTCGAAAAGCATGTAACATGCCATATTTCAAGATTTGACTTTGTTGGCATAGTGCCATTCTTTGTTTTCACAAGTTTTATACCCCTTAACAAATCATATATCTAATATAAAAGATTTATTTTTTCTATTAATTATAGATGGAGCTAAGTAAAACAAGATCGATAGATGCTTACCAATTCCGAAATTAAGTTCGACATGCCAACATATACTCACAACCCATATTTAACCCAATTTCAATCAATTCCTACGATGATTCTTCTTTGTACGTTAGCACTGTTTGAAGACATTCGATGATGATTTTTTGTAAAACGACTTAAAAAATACAAAAATGAAATCTAATTAAATTGTTATAAGGAAGTAAAAATTACTCACAAACTTAGATATCAATCCTTTTCTTCCTTGTCGTCTTTGTTTTGTGTCTGAATGGGTTCCATTTTCTTTCTTTTATGCAAGAAAATACTTGAAAATTAATATTTAATGCTAAATTGTTTATTTGTGTACTATTGATCAAAAAAATTCAATGAATACATATTACATTTGAAGCACATTTTTGTTGAGATGGCTCTTCTGCGTGCAATTTTGTCCATTTCTTTGACCATATCCTTGTACACCTTTTTGGACATTCCTACTGGCATATTTCTAATATCAACTCATTCATCTTTTGAGATTTTTCTTAATCTTCTGAAAAATGTAACTTTGACAATAAACTATTTAATTTTTGTATTGATATATTAAGTAAGTATAACAAAAGTGATATTTATAAATAATTCTAGACAAACATTTAAAGGAATATTACTTTTTCATTTCTTCTCTTTTGTTGTTGTACGTTTTTTCTATTAAAAGACTAACATGTCTCGTGGACCAATTCTCTGAAACTCTTCCTGTAATTTAGACAAAATTTTGTTCTTGGAATCATTAGATTGGTTTTTGTATTGTAAGTGGAAAGAACATCTATATATTCGTTTCACTAGATCCCTCAAAATTTTGTAAAAGTTTTTGCCTTTTGTTAACCTCCAACACCCTCCCGGATGAGCTAGGAGAATTTCATTTTCATTTGCATGTTCTATTTTTTTCTTTTCTTAGAACAAAATTCCTTTTTTCGAGTTGTTGGTCCCTATAGAACATTAAACATATGTGAATTAGTGAAACATTTCAAACATGTTATCTAATAGTTTTAATTATATTATTAATGAAAACTAAAAAAAGAAACTCATATTGGATCGATAGTATTTTTCATTCACCGATTCATCCTTTTCGATTTTCCATCAAGATTTTATGCTCTTTTGGTCATAGATAAAAAATAATCTTATCGAGCTTCATCATTTTGTGGCTCTGCATGATACACGATGTATTACATATTAGATAAACTTACATATAGTTCAAAAATAACATTTTTGTAAAAAATTTACAAAGAACTTGCCTTGTTTGCTTTCTTAATGTGTTATAAGTATTTTTGTTAGTTGATTTCTTGTCGGTAATTTCTTTATCAATCTCAAACATGTACCATATCATTAGTGTATATTTATAAAGAAATTGTCAACTTTTCAAGTAAAAAAAATATCTCAAGAAATCGGTGCGCCATTCATGGTGTATGCACCAATGCCGGTGCGTGGCTATCTTCCAAAAAAATAGTATAATAGGCTTGTATGGTGCTCTATGTCAACAAGCGAACCCGGTGCGTACATGTCAATCACTATACCGGTTAACCATGATAAAATAATAAAAATCGTCCAATGCTAGATTTTGTAGCATAAGCAAGTGCCATATTTTACATATGGCGCACGGAGAAAAGAATTTTGTTTATTAATTTTTTATCACATTACTTATGCTGTGGGCTTGTAGCTATGTTATGCAAGGTGCCAAATTAAAAAAAAAAAAAAAATTCAAGCGAGGGCCCACATAGATTGGGATCTGACTATGCTAATCATCCCATCGGTTGGATGTATTATGTCTATATTTAGCAATACAAACCCTATAAATCTTAATTTAAAAAGGCTTAATTTTGAAATCACGAGAAGAGAGGGAGAAGAAGAGGCGAGGAAACAAAAATATTGTAAGTTATATTTTTTGAAGGTTTTTTATTTTTTTTTCAAACGAGAATGTTAAGTGATGTAGCCGTAATGAAATATGCGCATATATTTATTTATATTCTACAAATGGCGCAACGAGAAATTTTTTTTTCTAATTTGTTATCACGGTACTTGTGTGGTGTCTTTGAGATAATAGAGCACACGGTGCGCTCGGGTACACAAAGAGCGCCACTTAGAAAAACAAAATCCCTTTTTTTTTAAATAAATTTACGCGAGGTCGACATGGATTGGGATCCGACTATGCGGAGGTCCTCCCGTGGGTTGTATGTCTTAGGCTTATATTTATCAATACAAAACCTATAAATATAAATTGAAAAGCACTAATTACGAAATCACGAAGGGAGAAGAAAGGGAAAAATAAAAAGAATGTAAGGTTTTTTTTTGCAAAACGACATGTTTGTGATTTTTTTAATGAAATAATACCTTTGGTGTCATATGTTACATATGGCACACTAATAAAAAAAAATTGTTTTTTTAATTTTTATCACTTTAATTTCACGGTGCGTTGGTATAACAAAGCACCTTTGGTGCGCTATGTTACGTAGGGCACACCAATGAAAAAAATCTTTTTTTTTTTTTTTAGATTGACGCAAGGGCTAACATGGATTGGGATATGACTATGCAATTTGTCTTGTGGGTTGGATGCCTTATGGATATACAAACCCTATAAATCTAAATTGAAAATCCTAATTCGAAATTACGAAGATGGAGAAAGAAAGGGCGAGGAAACGAAAGAATCTAGGGTTTTGTTTCTAAAGCTGATTTATTTTTTTTATTTTTTCTTAAAGCTGAGAAAAGGTAAAAAAGCTGCCAGAGAAAAAAGTAAAAAAAAGAAACAATAAACTTTGATTTTGTTATTTTACTTCATAAAAAAAACTACGGAAAAATTAAAATGAAAAACAATAGATTTTGATTTTGATTTTTCTTTTACTACATAAAAAAGTCTGCTGAAAAAAGCACAAAAAACAATAAACTTTACTCACATCATTTGAAATTCTATGGTACAAGGATTAGATGCACTAAAGGTTTGGGTCGATTGTCTAAATACTTGTTCGAACGTGTTCCTGCTCCACGAGTGCTCTCATGCTCGTTGGCTCCGGGTATGTATCTTGCGAAATCTGCGGTTGAAATTTTTTGCAAAAAATAGTGAAATAATGAAAAGTGTTTAGTATTTAAAGAAATGTTTTATGAAATTATATTTTTGAAAATATTTTGCGCAATTTTTCAATTCTTGTTTCACTTAAAGAAAATAGGGTTGTGCTTTTTTGTTGTGGTTATTCGATTCTTGGTGTGCCCTTTAATTGAACCATACCGGTGCGTCGAGTTATAAACGACACCGGTGTGGCACAATACCAAAAATGCATCGGCGCGGTTATACGTAACTGCCTTGCTTGAAATCACATGTAGGTTTGTGCACAAAATTTATTGTTGTTTTTCTCAAATGTAGGAGGAAATATCATATATTATATGGAATGGAAAATTCTTCAAAATCCAACTGGATTTCCATAATATTTCCCAAATTCCATCGCAAAGTTCTCCCTATCCATGTTTGGAGACGTAATATTTACTTCAAATTTGTTTTATTTTTCAACATCTAATTGAATTTATGTTTTTTATCCATGCATTCGATCATGCATAACTTAATTAAATTTATAATTTATATATACACATTTGTAGGTTCATGTAGATTCATCATTGATTTTAGATGCATAAAATATTCAAGAAGCTTGCTCCAAAACATCGAAATTTCTTATCGGGAGGCCGCATACGCAAAGGCATTTGGTAGTGAAAATGGACGGCCACTTCCAACGCTACCAATTGTAACAATATTGTATCTTCTAGCGACAATCACGGGACGATGGTGGTAATTATAATTATAATTGTTTAGTATATACATTGATTAATATGTAATTATTTCAACGTCAAACAAATTTATAATCATGCAATATTGTCAACGTGGTTACTAATTGATATCATATATTTTTTACTAATCATATTTCCAAATTTTTTTTAATTATTAGGATTCAGTGATGATGAACGACCTACCTACCATCTTTCGTTGCACCCCATGACAATTTCAAATCAAGAGAAGACTTAATTAAGAGAAAAAATGTGGAGATGAACGATACCAAGAATGGTTGAATCAACCCGCAGAGTTGGTCTGCTATGTCCCGATTCATCGATTAGGAATATTTCTGACAATACTAGTTCTTCACAAGGCCCGGCAATGGAGGAAATCAAATAGAGATTGGTATGGATGATTACTTAAGGATACGAGCGCCATTAAGACAATGTTGTTAGATGCATTCCAAAATGATGATCAACTAGGGGATGATCTTGATATGGGCGACACCTTTTTTTAAGCCTTAAATTTTCTTCCTACCCCTCTCTTTGGACACCGAGTAGGTCCAAGTCTACCCGGTTGGGGAAAATAATGATCTTGTACAAATTTAATGTAGAGTTTGGCTTGCCGAATGCATGTTTCTTGGAACTTTTGAGGTAAGTTACAGAAAGTAGTCTTGTATAAATTTTAAATATAATTAGTACAGAAATGAACATGAAAAATGGTAAATTTTATGAACATTAATAATTATATCAACATTAATGTACATTTTTTAAAATATTTTTCCATGATCACCAACTATAGGTTATTCAAAGAAGGCAAGGGTCATACGGTGATAATGTCTTTCCTGGTAGCTACAAAGAGGCAAATAAATTATTGAAAATGTTGGGTGTTGATTACATATCATATCATGCATGTCCAAATGATTGTATTCTATATATAAGAGAATACGCTAGGATGAAGAGATGTGTAAAAAATGTGGGCATGACGAGGTATGATAAATAAAAAAGTAACGGTAAATCATGTATTGGTCCTCTTTTAAGATATAGAGGTACATGCCTATAATCCCAAGGATTAAAAAAGGCTATTTCGTCGCGAAGAATTAGCTATGTTGTAGGGATGGCATACCTAACATAGAAGTGAGTTGGGAGTTATGTGAATCACAATGATTCAATAGCAATGAAGAATATAGAGGATACATGTCCCAAAAAATTCAAAGATGTAGTACGAAGTCTACTACTCAACATAGCCATGGATAACATCAACCCATATTCCCTCTAGAACACCAACTATTAAGTACATTTTTTGTAGTAGTGATCAATAACAATATCTCGTCATGTTTGTCCGTGAATAATGAACATCTTATGTTGGCTCTCATAGTCCCTAGTAGAAGACAAGCAAAGAATATGAATATCTACTTACAATCTTGGTAGATTAATTGAAGGAATTAAAATGTATACGATGTATCAAGACCCATCGCGATTAGAAAGGAGTTTTATGTTGTATGGCATATGTACTTACACGACACATGATTATCCGAGGCTTAGGATCTTCCTCTTGTAAATTACATGTTTATAAATTTATTTATTTGTTTATATATGTAACAATATTCTTTCACATATTAGTTATTTAATTCGTTGTAATATTTGTTCGATCTTCATGATATTCTTTAACATACCATGCATATTAATTAATGTATACAAATATAATCTCGCAGTGTGTAACAACGGGGTATTTTGGATGTAAATGTTGTGGACCTTCTCTGACTAGATGGTCCAAGGACCTACGAAAGCTTCGATGTATGATTGCTCCGGGTATTCACACGAGAAGAACACCCTTATAGAAGAGAAACATCTTCTTTCAATGGTAAATGAGAGAGAACTAAAGGCTACCAATAATGACACCGAGGTGAATGGCTTAGAGCATATGAGAGAGATAAGTGGAAGGTTCATAGAAATGTTCAATTCAAATGGGGAGCCAATGTTCGATGATCCATATTTCTTCGACACCTATGTTGAGAAATTTCCCATTTGGATGAAAATGAAATCTATCTTTTATGACCTTCCGTATTGGGAGCATCTTAAGATTTCCCACTTATTAGATCCCATGCATATATTTAAAAATGTTTCATCTTAATTATGGTGGTACACTTATCATTGAAACAAAGTGACACATTGGTTTTTAGGAAAGATCTTATTACTTCAAAAACTAAAAAGCTTGATAGCCGGGATGATTGGAAAGTATGGGATCGAGCGAGCACTAGTCCCTCTAATTCATGGTTTTTCAAAGAAGATGATGCCCCCGTTACAAAAAAATATGATATATCTTTGGCACGGGAAGTTATAATGGATGTGAGGGTGCCGACTTCATACGAGTCTTCACTATGGAATTGCTTCACGCGTGGATGACCATTTGAATCGGCTATGAGTAAGCATAATGTAAAAATCATAGTTTTATTATTTTATATTAAATTTTATCCCATGCGGGGATCATAAACCATAACTAATTTTGTATATTATTTCACGTGTTTATAACTTTGCGGGAGTGTCATCATCCTTTGTTCATGCGTTGGTGTGTGAACATGGATTCCTTCAAGACTTTAGGACGTGCCATATCTAAATTATTTGCATTTGTACATTGGATCACGTCAAAGGAGATTCATGTAGTAGGATTCCATGATGGCTTCAAGAGATAGTTGAGATTGTTTGTATGTTTGAGAAGGAATTGTCGATGAGTTTCATGGAACTACGAGTTCTAAATGTCTAATCCACCTCGTAGATGTGGCTGAAATAGTTGGGGTTGTTTCTTGCCATTGGATGTTCCTCTTAGAGAGGTACATGAAGAAATTGAAAGGTTTTGTTCGAAAGGGAAAAACACGAGCGGTCTATCGCGGAGAGGTACATATCGTATGACTCTTTCTATTATGCTGGTGAGTACATCAAGCATATTGACAACGGACGGTGGTGATTTGGGACGATGAAATGGATGAAGACAAAACGAAGGAGAGTTGCTCAAAACGAGTGGAAAAAAACGCTTGATATAGAGTAGGCTTATAATTTTTCAAATTTACAAAAGTAATTAATATTCATGTTGAACTTTGATATAATGTATGTTATGATATCTAAGTACTATATGTTGGTTTTGATTTCATCGGTGAATGTAGAAATTGAAGTAATCAATAAATTCATTCTTTACAATTACGAAGCAACAAAAGCGAGTAGGTCGCATTGTACGAAAAAAACATGATGAAATGGGATAGTGACGGGGGAAATAATTCGGGCAGTTTGAATGGTAGAAGTGTGCCTTATCCCAATCATTTGAAAAATATGACAAAAATATTTTAAAGGGCAGCGTTGATGACCATTTAGGATCTTTGAATATTGATTTCCTTCTTCCATGTTAGAAGATGCACTAAACGTGAGATTGGTGCAACTGATAATGTATTTTTAATTTATATGTAAATTTTAAACTTATATTAAGACATCTACATTTCATATTTCATTTTAATTGTTGGATTATTATTTATAAGACACATGACACTATGATTTTTTTTAACTTTTTTATAATAGGTGCATTTGGTCCCATCTATGTGGGCATATACACCATTTTCGCACAGAAAATGTCGATGCTAGAAACATCGGATAAGATTGTGGAGTGGAAGTCGAGTTCGATCAATCTAGTCGATCTAGCCACTGTGATCAAAACCTAGTATGAGGGATGTTAGGTTACATCAGAAAGATACAAGAGATCATTGAAGTGTTTTTTCATCTTTCCAATGTGTTATTTTTAGGTGCAAGTGGTGGGACACCTTTGATCGGAATAATGTAAAGGAAGATCACGATAGTAGGTTGATATGTATCAACTCTAGAAAGATGTGGGATGAAGCTAAGGAGCCCTATGTTTTCCCTAAACACTGCAATCAGGTGTTTTTTTACCCAGATGTGTTGGATAGGGATTGGTGGTTCATATTGACACATGGCCCTAGATCAAAACATATTTTTTAGAACAATTTTGTTATCATTCCATGCGAGCTAGAATATAATGAGGGTGATCATGAGAACCGAGAGTGATATGGTACATGTGTTATTTCATCAATATTTATACTTTTTAACATGGGTTTTTTGAAATATTAATATAACATGTATTTTGAATTAATTGGTAATTTGCATTGTGTTAATGTTAAAATCAATAATTCACTTGATAATTTGAAATTTTGTTGATCTCAAAAACAATGGCGTACTGTATAAATTAAATTAATTTTTTTGTATCTAAGATCATAATAAAATAATGATAATTCTAAAGTACAAGAATTTATTTTAATTATTTTCTAAGCCTTATTATGTTACGATAAATCATATTATTCTAGATTTATTATTTTATAATTATTTAAAATTTACAAATTTACAAATTTAAATAAATTCATTTCACATTAATACAATTGAAATTTTACTAATATTTTACATACAATTACAACTATAATTAGAATTAGAATTACAATTCCAATTACAATTTTACAAATTTACATATATACCGTTACATTTACAATTTTAGAATTTTAAATACAACTACAATTACAAATATTACAATATTACAATATCATGATCATTTAGTATTAAATTAATTAATAAGCATCAAGTTCATGATAACCATCGTAAAAACATCATGTTAGACTAAAAAACACATTCAAAATCGCTATCTACATCATCGTGATCACGATCATCTAACAAAGCACAGTTAACATTATATATTAACATCATAACAAAATAAACATCAAATATAAATCTCATGTCAAATAACTCATGCTATCATAGACACATCTATCTGCAAGTTTCACATTAAATGAACATATCTAACGTGACCTAACAACATACACATCATGATGATCACCAACATATAAATTAACTACAACTGCAACATGAACACAAAATACATGGACTATATATATATATATATATATATATATATATATATATAACTGAATAATGTTAAAAATATACAACTGTAATATAAATGTCATGGATCATTTGGTGGTAGTACAACATCAATATCAGTACTAGTGGAGGCCTGCTCATGAGTCAATGTTACCTACACATGATCATGAGTATTGATGGGTGCTGCAGGCTATTGACTAGACGTGGCCGATGGTTCAACGTCATCTCTATGATGATTGCTGGTAGATGATAGTGGCTCATGCTCATCTCGTGCGGTGCAAGGTGAACGATCATGAGATGATGGTACGCTACGCTTCACAGTCTGTCCATCATGTGCTGTAGCTCAATCTTAACATGTAAAGTCCTTGTCAGTTGCATAAAAGTTGTTGTAACTCCTACAACAGGCTGCATCAGGCTATACATGTCACGCGGAATGCCTCTTCACATCCATAATAGCCTATCATCAATCTCTCTATCTCTGTAATGAGCAGGCATGATGTACGCCTCCACAATAAATGCAATGAGTTGGTCACCCAACTTCATCCTGTATCTAGCATCACTAAGTCGATCACGCACTGGCTCACCAGCAAGAGAAAGTCTCTCTACACCAGCCTCCTAATGATCCTTAGCATCTGGCATGCCATCATCATCATCAGGATCCACACCTGGATCATGTGGTGGTGGCGACATCTCATCGACATCAAAAGAGCCAATGTCTACAAAATATATACAGGTACAGAATAATAATTAGATAATTTCATTACACAATTTAATAAAAACAAGTTAAAGAACATCTTAGATTAAATTTAAATAAAATAGTAATATTACCTCTATCATCTAGTGGCTCATCAGCTGTAAAGAGGATGTTGGCACACCCTCGCTAATCCAACCCCGCATAAGGACAATGGACCATAATGAAGGGATGCTCATCAACACTAGCTAACAACTCCAGTGCATGATCTGATATCCTCGCTGGAAACAGAGTCTCTTCCCTCTTGGGCATCATCTTCCCCCACATGTGCATACGTGCCTCAGTAATCGACCTACGAGGATTCCGAAGAAAACTAGGCCTCGTATCTGGAAAACTCTCAAAAAATAAACAAAAAAGCTCTGAGGAAAAAGGGAAGTTGACCCTCCCTTATGCATGAGCACGAAATCTACCTAATGTTTTACAGAACTGCCACAAAAAAATGGCAGACCACCTGACAAGTCATGGTTGCTGTACTAAAGAATCAACATAATATAAAAGTGAGAAAATAATGCATTTCCCATCACTGGTGTTGTGCAAAAGGGTCGAAATGATAAGTGAGAGACACTGGACCTCTTCACGACCAAACAAACCAATACGTAGCTGCCCTCCAGTGACCCGAAAATCTACAGGAGATACTAAATTTTCTCCTATGTATCTTTGGGAGTAAACTAACTGACTCCCTGCTACAGATCTAATTGGAACTTCGGGGAACGAGGGAAAATCTACCCCTCTCCTCGATAGCCCTGTAATAAAGTATATATCCTCCTCAGTGGGCATGTACCATTGGTTGATACCAACCCAGAAAGCTTGTTGCTGGGCATTCCACCTTCGGATAAGATTACTCAAAAGAAAACTATGGGACTTTAGGGAAGTAGCCACCTCATAAAACTTGAGGAGGCCTACTTGCCTTAGGAGCCCCTGCATTTCCGCTGTAATAGGGTGAGGGTATGCATCTCTCTCCCCCTCTCTCACCTCACACAAGCAAACCATGATATGATGTTCTGCCTGTTGTTTCTTTTGTTGCCCCTCTTCTCTTCTTTCACGTCTCTGAATGATTGACATATTAAACACAATTTTTTTATTAAATGACACATGTATTTAGAAATATACGTATACAATATTTTTTGAAAAATAAATAAAAAAATAGTTGGTGCGCCAAAAACATAGTCATGCATCGGTCCCGGTGCGTCTTTCAATAGAGTGCACCAGGGACAATGCACCTAATGATATTCAGTGCACCGGGGGTAGTGCTGAAGAAAATGTTTTTAGCGCAACGTTGACTACATGCAGTGTCAACAGGGCCGTGTACTAACTACACTATATGCCCCAAGGAATATATCTAATTCAGCGCGCTACCCTCTTACCACTGTACATAGTGGTCAATGCGGTATTTTAAGAAGCCGCACCATTGATGCTGGAAAATAAGGTAAGTCGTGTGCTGACAAAAATATCCATCCCGTGGTAGTTATTTCGGTCAACACACTGCATCACCACTATTCAACTAGGTCAATGGTATGGCCAGATAACCGACCCCACCGCGCTTTTAAAAAAAATTAAAATAACACGATACGCCTTTGGTACCACCCCGGAACCGATGCGGATACACTTAGCACTGGTTTACTAGGCTGAACCGTTGACAATGTCGAATTGCGGTATGTGGTGCATTAACAACATTACGTGTTCTGGGGTGGATAATTCTGTCAATGCACCGTGTTGCCGCGATACCACATTCTCAATGGTGCGGCCTGGTAAACGACAACACCACACTTTTTAAATTTTTTTAAAATTACATGGTGCACCTATAGGTACCACCCCAAAACTGGTGTGGATACCATTAGCACCGGTGGCAGTGTGGCTTGTAAATTTACAATCAGCATCGCAAACCGGAGCAAGCCGAACAACCCGAGCGCACCATGCGACAATTTTTTTTTACTTTTTTTTAATGGTTAATTTTAAGGTTTTCTGAAATTCTAATCCGCGAAAAGGCTTAATTATGGAATAACAAGAAAAATAACCATAAATTTACCTATCGAGGA
The DNA here is from genome assembly GCA_034641835.2 of Pinus albicaulis. Lineage (NCBI taxonomy): Eukaryota > Viridiplantae > Streptophyta > Pinopsida > Pinales > Pinaceae > Pinus > Pinus albicaulis. Next base: position 659,439,986 of record CM076574.1, on the reverse strand, counting down.
GGAATATTGGCTGTAGAATTTGAAAAATAACATTTGTCCACTGTTTTATAAAATTCAAGTAGGAGATTGGTGGTAATGCACAGCAGCAGTGCGTGCAATGAGTGCAATGGGAGCACGGATGTCAGGGCAGCTCAAGAAAGGATAACTTGCACCAGTGCTTGAGAGCTCTGTAGCACTGAAAAAAGTGAAAAATGTGGTTTTTTGGCCATAATTTTTTTTTTATTTAACCCCGTTCCGGTGTGCGAGGTTTTTATTGGCGTACCAGTGCGTTTGCACTATTCTTCCCCAGGAAGTTTCTATTTTTGCATGCTTTTATGATGCACTGATGCGGTGTAGTTGCAACACACTAGTATTCTATAGTAATATGATGTACCGGGCACGTTGTTCGGTCAGCCAATGTTTTGTGCAGTTTTTTGGCCATAATTTTTTTTTTATTTAACCATGTTCTGGTCCGTGGAGTTTATAGGTTCCCCAATGCATTTCCGTCATTCTGCCCTGGGCGGTTTCATTTTTTGCGCACTTTTTATGACGCGCCCGTGGTGATGATATGACACGCACTAGTGCAGTTCCTTAAGATAAGGCACTGAGCGGGTGTGTATAGAGCGTGCAGTTTTCGATGTGCCAATGTTTTGTGCGGTTTTTTTGCTATAATTTTTTTTATTTAACCCTCTGTCGGTGTGCAGGGTTTATGGGTGCCCCAGTGCATTTTATTTATTCCACACCAGGTAGTTTCTATTCTCGCACATGTTTTCTGAAGCACCGGTGCAGAACAGCTGTGAGGAACCAGTGCTCTATAAGAATATGACGGATCGAATGGCTGTGTTAGGAGCACATGATGTCCAGTGTGCCTATGTTTTGTGTTCTTTTTTTGGCCATAATTTTTTATCTATTTAACGCTGTGACGGTGCCCGAGAATTTGAGGGCAACTCGGTGTGTTGGCGACCTGGTGTGTTTAAGAGCAACCTAGGAAATTTCCATTTCCGCGCGCCTTTTATGAGACACTGGTGCAGACGTTATGTAAAGTATCAGTGTGCTACAGAAATATAATGCACCGGGAGGGTGTGTATAGAGCGCACAGTGTATGGTGTACCAATGTTTTAACTGCACCGGTGTGTTATAGGGTGATAGGAGCACCGAATGAAATACATCCGCAAAAACCTCTGCCCTCCGACCTCCTCTAGGAACCTCCGCTAGAAACGAATGTCTGGGGTATTTTTATAAGGGGTTCCTCAAAAACATTCGCTAGAGGGTCTTTTTCTTGTAGTGTTTGGATAAATACAAAGATAGAGGGAAAAAAGAAACTATGATATTGTGAGGAGATAGTGAGCCACAGTCTTGAAAACCAAAATTATCTTGAAAACCAAAATCACATTATCTTAAAATTTATATATTCTACTATTTCAAAATATTGATTGTGCTATGACCTTTCTAAATTTTTTAACTCGAAAAAATTATGACAATCTTATAGCACTTTTTTGAATTTTTTTAAACATAAATATATTATTGCTTTCCTTATTAAAATACACTAAACCATATAAAACTTAGTAAAAAATAATCATTATCATCATCATTATTATAATATTTAGAATATGTTATATAAATATGTTAGATATGATTTTTTTTTACTTATTACATGTCATTTATGAGAATATTCTCAACTTACCTATGACAAAAGTATATATTATTAAATATATTATTATATTACACTATTTTATAGAGATCAACTGTTATCCTTATTCCCACCCATTTATGATTGTACTCTAGACTTGCGTATCACAAAATCTTTTAAACAATAATAATGTATTTATCAATGATTATATGAAAATAATAATATTTTATATAATAATATATAATAGTATATTTTATTGATTGCATCATTATCATAATGACACTTTTAATATTTGTTTATAACAATCAAATACTAGTATTAATATTAGTATTTTTATTAATATTAGTATTTTTATTGCTATGTTTATTATGTTATAATTTTTTTCAACATGTTTCATTTCGAAAGTATTTCTCTCTAAGAATTGTTGTGGAATATTATTTATTTGTAATTTGTTTATTTGTTTTGATTTTTTTAGGTTTTAAATCCATTTTAATTTTAAATTAAAATTTTATCATTGTTTTAATATTATTTTCTAATTTGTTAAAAAAACGCATTAATTATTTCGAAATAACATATTAGGAATTAAGTATAGTTTTCTGAGTATCTTTCTCTTGCATATTACTTAACAATTTTTTTATAATGACAGTAATAATATTATTTCAAAAAGTTGATATTAATAGTACGACATATTTGTAATATTTTTTGTTGTCTTATTCTACAAAATGTTTTAACAAAAAGAAGACGGTTAAGACTACAATTGCCACAAAATTTGGAAACTCTCATAATGGGAAAAATGATGGTGACCTCATTACTCAAACTAATACTTTCATGTTAGTGGATGCACAATCCTAAACCCAAATTGATCTTGTGATTTTTCAATACAAGGAAACTGATGTAGTCTCGATACACATGCTTAATTTAAATTTATCCATCTTCCTATCCTTGCACATTCTTGATTGAAAAAAATAACACAGACTATCAATAATATCCACACTCGGTTTAGTTGATCCACGTAGATCAACCAATGCCACTAAAGCCCTTCCTTTGTCTAGATTATTTGAAATTTCTAAACCTGGATACTCCAAACTCCAATAGAATAGATAGAATCTTAATGACCCTTTAAGAAATAATGCATTTAATTGATTCATAATTCTCAAATAAGTGTTGTAAGGTTCAAAGCACTCTTAGGTATTAAAATCAAGGAATGAAAATTATTGTTAAGAGGTAATATTTGTGAGAGAAATAATTCTATAATTACTCTCTTACTATCATGGAAAGAAAATATCATGGCCATTGAAGATGAATATGCCGAAGACTTTTACCAATCCCATTTAGAATTATTCATTATCAAACTTAGATTTATATGCTCTTGATATTCAATTAAGTATAAGATATTTAGATTACGAGTTATGGAACAAACACCCAATAGCATAAAAGGAGAAATAAAAATAACTTTGTGCCTTGAGAATGATAGAGGAGAATGAACATAGGGCCTCTTAAAAGAGGAAACTTCCTTTTACATTAAAAAATATGTATAGGATGAGATATTTTCTAAAACCATGTATACTTGGTATACATTAAAACCTTGACTACTCATCAATCTGAGTTTACTGCACTAGCCAAAATTAAGTCATCTTAATGTGAAATCCATTTTTTTACCTTCACTTTCCTGGGTTTTTTAATTCTTTGTTAATAATATGCACATAATTATCAAAGTTATCCATAGCAAGTTAATTATTTGATGCAATAGTTATATGATATTCCTAACTTTTTAACTTTGTATGGTCTTGATGTTTTTTGAATTGAAGTGTAGTTCTGTCATGACATCAACATCTCGAACTTTTCGGTGATTGATGAGAAGTAATGAGAATGTTATCCTAGGTTTTATAGCCACATGAATATGATTTAAGTTTGTGCTAAGAGCAGCACAATTGAACCCTCTTTCTTGTCAATAAATTGTAGCCGACAAGGAAGAATCTTATAGCTAACAACCTTGATGATCAAAAGAAAAGAAAATAAAAACCTAGCTACCCTTACCTTAAACACCAAGCTATTTATAAAAGTAACACACTAATCAATTATCCAAGTTTTTGGCCTTAAAGTACTGTAGAGTTTCAACTACATTTAACTTATAAATTAAATAAAATAGATTAACTACAATATCCTTTATGTATGAACAATTAAATTAAGATTATACCTCCCCTTATGTATAATTGAATATTCAAATACCTAATGATTAATCAAATATGTGGAGACGTATCAAAAATATTAATTATCTCTTTATTGTATTGTTTAGTATTGTTTAATAGTTGTTTATGTGCTTATATTATAAAAATAAAAAACTTAATGCATTATTTAAAGTGTATAATTAATTTATTAATAAATAAGATTTTATTTAACAACAGTTAAAGATTAATCACATTGTAGTCATTAAAAAGTTATTAAAACTAGATGTAAATATATATACAAAAGAAAAATCAAATTAAAAGAAGATATTTGACTAAAAAACCAAAGAAATTGAAAGTAAATTAATAGTTAACATATTACTTAAAATGCAAAAAAAATTACATAATATGACAAGTGAAATATATATGTATTACAAAATTTATGACACTGAAAAACATCAAATAAAGCATTCACACAAAGAAAACTAAAAGTAAAATTAAACATTATTAGAAATGTAGGATAAAAGACCCAAATGCCATAAACCATGGAGGGGAGATTTGAGTAGCCAGGAAAATATTTTTTTTACTGCATTTTCTTATATATGTACATCTTTGCATGGTGGGATACGTGAGAAAATGGAAAGGGGTTCCATAGTCACTTTAAACTAATTATTAGAATGATTTACCTTTGTCTATGATCATATAGAATGATTTAACTTTGTCAACGAACTCTGCGCCAAATGCAGTCATATTTTTCTACTTCTATAGATATAATTTTCTCTTTAAAGCCATATTACAAAATGATTTCCGGCTAAAAGGAATCTTAAACATGTAAAATCTACTTGTGATGCAATTTATGAAATTTATATACAAACACTCCTATCTGTGTGTCTCTTCTTGCTTAAAACGTCTTCCACTTCATTAAGAAGTATTTTCCATTCCTTGATGAAGTTCTCCTAAAAAAATTAATTTCAAATATTTTTAATTTGGAATGATAAAATTGAGTCTGTCCCTACAAGGATTTGTCAAAATCGTTCCTCTCTGAGTTCATGTAACGGAGCATTTCAATATCCATAAAAATTTTCAACACTTTTTTTTTTAATTTCAATTTCAATTTCCTCCCTGTCATGCCCTCGATGAAATGTAGTTGTTACTACATCTTTCACCTTTTTCTTGAGTTCCTTGTAGGCAAATCATGGAAACACGTGAGTCAAGCTTCTCTTAGTCCAGGATGTTGGTAATGATCCAAAATACAAAAGATATTTTTCGTATGTTGGACCATCTTCTCGTGAATTTCAAACCTCTCACAAATTATTTCAACAATAACCGAAACAATTGAAATAATGCACTTTTTAAAAGACTCTCTATATTTGTGATACAGCTCATATCCATGGCCGTTCTTATGAAATTTATGATCTGACCTCCTTCCTTTGATATGTTCATGGATTCTTATATGATGTCCCCTTTGATTGATGGACTTGTGCTTAGAGAGAGAGCGAGATTAGTTGTGAGTCGTCTTGAGGGCGTTGCAGTTCCTAGTCGCTATGCTTCACATTATCCTCTTGTTGGTGTTGTGTAACAATAAACATGTGATAAGAATTCATAGGCAATGATAATTATTTATTCTATGGGACAATTACATTTTTAAGTTCTCATTTTCATCTTTGATTCGGCGTTGTGTCGTGTTTTTTCATGTGGTCACCCTTTTTACTTGACAATGTTAACGCTATGTCGATCGTATGGAGGTGTGCACTTGAATATTTGGATTTTGAGCATGTCATTTGTCAAAGCATTCTCATAATAATCTGCATATGCCATTGCTTTAGTGTATCGAAACAAGTGATGACTGACCTTCAGTGGATTCATCTTATTTATTTTAAAACAAAAGCAAATATATGTTCCACATGGGTTGTAGAAAAGTATGCTACATAATTCATATATTGCATTCATTGTCTCTTTAATATATTGATAATTGATTTAAAAACAACATAGTTTACTATTTTCTCAATTTCTTAAAATATTAACGAAGGTTTCTTTAGTAGTGAATTAAAAAGGAAAATGGATTTTTTATGTGCCTTAAACTTAAAAACTTGAAATATGAACTCAACTATGAAAAACATGAATAAGAAGAAAACACAACAAATTTAATGATGGAGTTCTTCCCTCCTAGCCTATATCTCCGAGTATGCTTCCAGTGGGAGTATAATGTATTGAAAATTCTCATAAAGTCTCTTTACATCAAAATTCACCATTCTGGAATTTGCTCGCAGGCTTTAATGTCTACTGTCAACTGAAAGGTCTCTGCCTCAGCTTTCCAGTGTAACTTTCACATTAAAAAAAGGCCCAATATTGGTAGATATATGCCTTAAAAGGAATTTACAGGTATCGTATAAAAAAATCACAGATTTGACTCCTTATAAATCCTATGGCATTGGCGTAGTGGAAATATATTTTAAATAAGCCACGGGAGGATCCTAGGTTAAACTCGTGGGCCTTCCGAGATTGAATTTGAAAAATATAGCAATAAGTTACAACATAATACAATATATGGTAAATAATTGTTGGTATGTTAACATGCCTGTAGCACATAAAATATTTTGTCATATAGTTATGACTATAGCTTGACGGTGATGCATATTTCCCCATGGCATATAGTTGTTAGATATGGTTTTAATTATATACTGAAAATAACATATATCAATCCCATGTGGCATTAACATTGGAATTGATATTTGCGTATTGTTTAAACCATCTGAGGGTTTGGAGGATCACCGGATATAGCGGCCTCTATCAATCCTTCCCCCATATGTCAGTTTTACAGCTATTTAAATATATATTTGCGGCCATTGTTTAATAAAGTACTGTTGTGGCCCATTTTTAGGGTTTTGGCTATTAGTCCAGTGGTCACCGGTTCAACCCACAACTCCTCTGCATGGTTTGAATTGACTCCTGCCACGTGCCCTACTTTGAGACTGCCATGTGCCCTATTCTAAGGTGGCCACTTAGCATGCTCTGGCCCATTTTTTAACTATTTGGGAAAAACTTCAGAACACATTTTCTCTTTCATATGGAGGCCATTTTTAAAAAATAATATACCACTAGAATCTACGTGACGAGCACTTCCACTTGGCACTAGTTTCATGAGCATCTTCCACTATTAAAATTTTGAGAATTTTGAGGATCCTCCTGGATCATTCCTCTCCACTTGAAGCTTTTGGACCACCAAAAGTTTGGTTTTAAGAAGATATGAGCTGAGGGTACTATTCCCTCAGCCTTATTATCTCTATCCACCTTGCTTTGCTTGGATTCATGCCTTGGAGTCCCACTTGAAGATACTCTACATCTCTCGCCTAGAAGTGCAGACCTTCCTATCTAATATTTTATTTCTGTAACTCAGTCATACATTTAGGTGAAATATCATATGTTGTTGGAATTTTAACATTTTCCTCTTGATCCATGATCATTGGAGGTTCATACAACTTCAATGTACCAACATTTACAACTAAATATATATGCATTTACGGAGGAAAATTCAACCGGAATGCATTGTAATTTGTTCCAAATCTTTTCAAAAAATTTAAAAGGACTATACCTTATGGGTTTCAATTTATTCCTTCACCTTTCATCCTTTCTTTGCTGATGTATAGCCATATTTTATCACCAACGTGAATTTGATGATCCACCCGATGCTTATCATGATGCATTTTTTATTTTGCCTAACTTTTCTCCAATTCATCCTACACTTCTTCATGGATCTTTTGTATTATTTGAATGAACTTGGTTACTTTTTTGGCATCTCCATGTCCATCCTCCTTAGCATCTTTACCAAACATAAAGTCCATTAGTGATTTTGGCAGGTACCCAAAATATGTTTCAAAAGGAGATCTGCTAGTGGAGGAGTGCAAGGCTTTGGTGTAAGCATGTTAGATATAATTCAAGGATTCATTCCACAAGTTAGGATGTTTGCTACTATAGCCTCTAAGAAGATGTACCACTATTGTGTTCACCACCTCTATTTTCCCATTGGTTTGTGGATGAAAGATTGTGTTATTTTTCAACTTAGCGTCCATGAGTCCCCACGAAGTGGACCATAATCCCCCCATAAAATGAGATTATCAATCTAAAATTATAGAAGTATAAAACCCAAAATGAACCCATACATTTTGAAAGAACAACTGTGCAGTTTGTTCAACAATTACCTACTTTTTACATGGAACAAGAATACACATTTTGCTAAATCTATCAACCTCAACATACAAATAATCATGCCCTTTTCTATACATTGGAAGTAGTCCTATAAAATCCATAGATATACTCTCCCATGGCTAAGAAGGAAATGGAAGTGCCATATAAAAACCGAAATTTTTGTTCTTTGGTTGGCTTGTTCAACACATGACACAACCTTTAATGTACTTAGTAACTGTTTCATTCATCCAAGGCCAACAACAAAAAAATTTGTAATTATGTAACTATCTTACCTACAACAAAACTCCCTGGATCACAAGAAGAATGTGCTTCCATGATCACATGCACTCTTTCTCCCTGTGGAATGGACAACTTGCCAAGATTGTACAATAACCTGTCATGAAAATGATAATTCACTTCTTCCACCTGAGCACCATGAGTTAGTGATTCATAAATATCCTTAAAATTAGTATCTGCAACATATTTTTCTATATAAATTTCATGTTCTAATGAATTGTTTCGCATAATAACTAAAGCATTCGAAGAAGCTATTAATAATATATCAGTTTCTTTATTGATGGTACCTTTCTTATATTTGATTACTAAATGAATTGATGCAAAAACCCATCCATCTATAATGTTGAGACTGTTTCAGCTTAGTTTTTGATTGAAGGCACTGAAGTGGCTAATGATCGGTATGAATCACTATTTCTCCTTCCATTAAATAATGTTTCCATTTTCTAACACTTTCCACTAACGCATACAATTCTTTATCATATGTTGGATAGTTATAAACTGCTTTAGAAAATGTTTCTTAATGAAAAAAAATAGGTTTCCTTTTTGTAATAATACTGCACCCATTTCATACCCACTAGCATTGGTTTCTATTTCAAATGGCTATTGAAGGTCTGGTAAATTGAATATTGGCGCTATAACAACTTTTTTCTTTAAAGTATCAAATGTTTTTTGTTTTTTTCCTCCACACTCGAAGGAGACTTTAGAACTTGTTAAAGAATGAAGTGGTGACGCAATAAAATAGAAATGAGAAATAAACTTCCTCCACTACTGAACTGAGAAAATTCTAACTTCCATCACATTTTGAGGTCTTGGCCACTTAAAAATCACATCAATTTTAGTTGGGTCTATTTTTAGTTGACCTCCGCCAAATATATAACCATTATAAATTAAGGTTTTCCAAGTTCACATTTAGAGAGTTTGAGATACAATTTCACTTTTTGCAATACATCAAAAATTTGTTTAACATGCTTTGCGTGTTCTTCCAAACTTGAACTAAAAATAATATTATCATCCAGATAGACTCTGAAAAATTATCAATAAAAGGGAAAAAAATCATTCATTACTGTCATAAAAGTTGTTGGAGCATTGCATAACCCAAACGACATAACCAAACATTCAAAAACCCCATTTCTAGTCTTAAATGCAGTTATCCATATATCATTCTCTGTAATATGAATATGATTTTAACCACTTGTTCATCCAATTTTTAAAGTAAACAACATTCCTTAAATGAACAAGAAAATCATCGATTGTAGGAAGAGAATACCTACTCTTAATGGTTTTTTTATTCAAATATATAAAATCAACACACATTCTCCAAGTTTTGTCTTTCTTTGGGATTTATATGACCGGTGATCCACATGGAGAAGAACTAGGTCAAATAAATCCATTATCAAACAATTCCTAAATTTTTTTCTTAATATCTTCATTTCCTATGACCGACATGCGATACATGCCAATATTTGGGAGAGGGCATCTGATTGAAGTTGAATCTCATGTTGTATTTCTCATTTTGGAGGTAAATATTTTGGTTCCTTAAACAATTTTTTATAAGAATCTATTTTTTCAACCAATTTGTCCTTAAACTGAGAATCACGCCCATGAAAAGAATCATACTTATATTTAGATTTTTCTTTAACAATCATGATAATATGATTTTTACTTGAACTTATTGACCTTTTCATTTGACTAACAATGATTAAATCCAAGTATGTCTTGATTTTTTATTCCTTGGCATCATATTCAATGCCATTGTTATATAGATGATACTTATTCTACTTTCTATGAGATATGGAATCTATATCATAAATATATGGAATATCCAACACAACTCCACATATATCGAAAGGAATCACATCTAATTCAACTTCATAAAAAAAACTAGTTGTAATTGCAAACATTAATCGAAACTTTCCCGTGACATGCATCTAAGTATTTTATTTCAACCATCCTAAAGGCTATGGTTTTGAATGATTTTTAGTTTCCAATCACAATTTCCTTACTAGTTCCTTAAAAATTAGATTTTCCTATGACCCACTATCGAATAATGTGTCCATATTAGTGTGCTTGGATATTATCCTTATGTGAAACAATTCAATTCTCTTATTTTCTTCAATCAGATTATTATATTTTGACGAAAATGTGGAACAAGTATAACTGGAACTAGCTTCAAAAGGAATACCTGTTAGACCCATAGCGGTAATCTTCTTTTCGTCACCAGAGTGAGATCCCAAATATTGTTGGACTTCAGCATTAGCTTTCATTTCACCTTTCTTCTTTAGGAACTTCTTTGGTTTAATTTTAGGATGAAGCTTTCAACATTTGGAGTCATCGTGTCCAACCCTTTGACAATGAGTACAAGTAGGCCTTTCTCCTTCCTTCTTGGTTGTTGTCTACTTCTCTTTCAACTTACTCTTTCCCTTTCCTTCTTTGGAATATTTTTTCTCTAAATTCTTTAATGCTTTCCTTGAAAAGTTTTATTGAAATGATCTACCACCTAATTCAATATGAATGGCTTATACACACACTTTATGAAATTGATTTGGATTAAACATAAGCAATGTATGTCAGAAATAAGAATGAAAACTTCCAATAGACTTTAACAAATTTTTCCATGTGATTAATGTAACATCAAGTGCTAATGCCTTTTTCCTGAATTCCTTTGTAAATTATTGCACACTTTATCCCTTACTTTGCCTTGAATGGTTCCAATCCATTACAACCTAGCGCATATATCCTAAAGGATAGAATTTCTTTCTAAGAGATCTAACAAATTTAGACCATGAAGAGATAATTTTACCTTTTTTCTTCAAATATGATTGATTTTTACTTTCCCACCAAATCAAAGTTTCTCCCCCATTCTAAGTGTAGCTACCTAAATTTGTGTAGATTCATCCACAACATTTTGATTTCCACAATACACCTCAAGTTGTTTTATCTAGTTATCTAACTTTTTAGTATTCATTTCACCATCATATTTTGTCAAATCAAACTTAACACCAAGCTTCAAAAAAGGATATTTCTTTGGTTTCCTTTGTGTCTGAATATGAAATTGAACATAAGAGAATAAAGTATAAGGATAGGAAGATGGAGGAGAAATAGGTTCATTACCATAAACTTTTTCCTTAGCCATTTTCTCTTTAGTGCCTTTGGAAGATGAATTTTCATCTCTAGTATTCTTGTCTTCATAAATTTATACAATCATCCTTCGCATGTTAAGGAACATTTTTTGAAATTTCTTCTTGTCAACAACCTTTGTTTCAGAAGCTTCTCCTTCATTTGAATCTCCCATCTTCAAATTTTAAGAGAATTTTCTCTTTCCAATCTCTGGATTTATATTCTCATGTTTCCATTCTCAACATTACAACTTGGATCTATTCAACATACAGATTGGAAATTATCCTTATTATACATGATCAACCCCACTTTCATACAAAAATATAATCCAAAAACAACAGAATTGACTATTTTCTCAATTTCTTCAAATATTAACTAAGGTTTCTTTAGTAGTGACTTAATCAGAAAAATGGCTTTTTAAGCGCCTTAAACTTAAAAACCTGAAATATGAAATCAAGGATGAACAATAGAAATAAGAATCAAACACAACAAATTTGATGATAGAGTTCATCCCTCCTAGACTAAATCTCTGGGTGCACTTCCAGTGGGCATTCAATGTATTGAAAATGCTCATAAAGTATCTTTACATCAAAAATCACCATTATGGAATTTTCTCATAGGCTTCGATGGCTACTGTTAGCTGAAGGGCCTTCCTCTCAGCTTTCCAACACAACTTTCATATTACAAAAAGGTCTAATATTGTCGATATATGCCTCGAAATGAATTTCAGATAAACCTATCTCAGTTTCCCAAAATTTTGCTCCAGTTGTTCATAATATTCTCTGCAAAAAAATGTCTAAAACAGTGCTTTGCATCGAAAGAAAAATAGGTTCTGAAGATGTGAATGTATATTTAATTCTGTAATACCTATGTAAAAGGCGAGATAGGTTTTTTTAGTTTTGAATAGGAACATAAGCCTCCTCCATTGTCTCAATATTCATCTCTGATGGGCCACAATCTGCTCTACAAAAGGATGTCTAAACTGGAAATTTCTGGAAACTGTGCCTTCAAATATTGTTTCAAATCTCCCAAGCCATAATTTGTATGTAAAAATAGAGAGAGGTTTTTGTGCATACAGATGTTAAAAAAAAAAAACCTATTTCAAGTTTTGAAAATACTGGCCAAAAATAGGAAAAATGGGGAAATATGCCTTAATCTCTCAAACCATAACAATTTTCAGAAAAATGAGGGAGGTTTTTGGATACGAGGATGTTATAAAAAAAAAACCTCTTTCAATTTTTGAAAATTAATTCTTAGTTATTTTTAAACTATGTTTAAAATTATTGTGTTGTATAGGGAAAAATATAGTTTTAACTGACCATGAAACAAAGTAATGACATGGGGGCCGAAGAAGACATGGAGGTGGGAGAAAATTGGAGATTTTCAACCCATAATAATAGTAATCTTGTGTAAAATTTTGAGAGAACTGCAACCTAAAACACTAAAAAAAATTGGCCATATAAATAATTTTTAACAAAAAATTACATGTGATAATAACGAGGTCCACCAACCCTTCCCATATGTCAATAATACAATTGTTTAAATGTATATTTATTCCCATTGTTTAATGAATTAATTTTGTGGCTCGTTGGTAAGGTTTTGGCTATCATCTCGGTGGTCGTGTGTTTGACCCACAACTCCTCCGCCTAGTTTGACTTGACTCCTGCCACATGTCCTGCTCTAAGGCTACCACATGCTTTATTCTAATGCTGCCACTTGGCCTGATGTGGCCCTTTTTTTTTTTGGGAAAAAATTTAGAACTCGTTTTCTCACTCATACAGAAGCCATTTTGAAAACCAAATATACCATCGGAATCAACGCGACGAGCCCTTCGACTTGGCACTAGTTTCATGAATATCTAATACTCTTAAATTTTGAGCATTTTGAGGATCCTCCTAGATCAATAATAATATCCTTTAGTCATTTTTGGGTCTCTTGGGTAGGATCATAAATTTTTAGCATGGACAACCCATTTTGTTTTATATAAAAAAAACAAATACTATCTCCTACATGCATTGTCGAAAGTGAATTATGTTATACATACTTTTATTTGATGTTTTATTTGGTATAACGATAATGAGTCTCTTTGGCAGTGGTTTTTCTTGGAACTTGTATGTTTTGATGAATGTATAATCTTGACTTTGATATTCATATAAGCAAAGGTTGAGATTTTAATGAAACAATTTTTTTTTAAATAAAATTTCTCTTTAACTTGGCCTTGAAATATAGGTTCTACTTGATAATTGAGTGGTTAACGCGAAGAGCCTACTTCAGTAATTACAATATTTTGAATATTCACAAAAGAACAACAAAAATATAATTTTAGGAATCGTTTATGAATCGAAACTTTACTAACAAAAACTTGAATCCTTTCTAATTTTTTAGTAAAGATTAATTTTTTTTCTTTTTAGAGCAAAGGGAAGAAGTTCTTCAAATTTTAAGTCTTTTTCTTTTAGGGCAAAGGGGGAGAAGTTATTTTTCCAAATATAAGTGGTAACTTCAATAACAATATTTCATGATTCCTATGATGATTAGGAGGGTTGAGAGAGGATAAGGAAAATCCCTTTTTAACTTTTGATAATGCTAAGGGGAGACCAAGGAATGAAATTCTTCATGAAAAACCCTATTATTGTTCTCTTTTATGATAGCTCATGCAATGAATTTTTCAATAAGGATTAAGGAGGATCTTTTGTATTTTTAGTAGGCTCATGGTGAGAAGGCTACATGATACTTTTATAAATGGACGTGAAAATAGGAAGACACCCACATTGGCTTGTGAAAATTTTGAAATGTTGATGTGCATGAACATATGGACTAAGATTTCTTAGTAGTAATTGCCTATATATATGTGTGTAATTTATGAATATATAATTTATTCTAAAACATTCATTCACAAGTTATATATATATATATATATATATATTCAATTATCATGAAAACTTGTAGACAAGTAATAAGTGCATCATCTCCTTTCATTAATGTTTCATGTTAGTGATGATGCGTTGATTATTATTTCCCTTCAAGACTATATGATTTTAAAATGAAATTGGAGATGTTTGTAAGTACTTGATGCATATTATGATTTTTGAGTATGTATATTAATTATTAACCATGATAACAATTCTCTTGACTAGGTGTTTTCAAGAAATGAACACATATCATATATGTGACCATCACAGCGTATGTGTAGAATAAGGTTGGGAAAATTTTACAAGGTAAAAAAACTATCATTTCAATACTCCATGAAAGATGATGAGATAGGTTTTTGTCAAAAGAAATAAATTTTTCTATGATTACTCTCTAACTTAATGGTAGTTCAACACAAATTAATTCAGGAGCATATTTATGGACTACGTTTGGTGTATGCATACATATATACATATATACATACATATTACACTATAAATTTACATTTCCTTAATGTGGTTAGCATAAGAGTTCACTATGATTACACTCAATGAGCATACATTAGTTGGACTCGTAAAATATAAATTATTTCTAGATTCATTAGAAATCGATTTCTCAATATATAAAATAAATATAGTCAACTCAAGTGCACAAAAGGATACTTCTTAAACTTGAGCGTATATGTAAAAGGTATTATAATAACTAGCAACTATAGTAATGAACTTTATATCCTATAGAACTACCATATCATCTCAATCATTTCTATAGATTAATGAGGATGGTTTGAAATCAATTGATTTCATAATGACTCACAAGTCACACCAATTCTAGTTGTTACCAACATTGAATCAAAATATTATGACATTTCATAGCCACTCCAATTCAGTTTGAAGGGTAGAAGTAATGTGAGCTCCTGATAATTATGATCATCCCACTATTAATAATCCTCGAAACTTTTTCTCAATTCTATCTACAATTTATAATTGGATTTATTTTTATAACAAATAATATTCAACTAGGTGAAATGTCAACAAACTCATGTTATACCAACAATTAACTTGTGATTAACGAGAAAGACACTTATCACTATGAAGGAATCATTCCCTTTTCAATCCATTTTATCATGGATTTTGCTTTCTTACTGAAAGATAACATATGTAATGTAAAGGTTAGTTCATGAATTCCATAAAAGAAACAATAGGTATATTTCCACCAGATGTATGAGTTCTTAATAAAACTCTTTGATGACGACTATGCTATACTAGACATACAAGTATGTTAGACACTATGAATCTTAGTATTGTAATTTATAAGTTAGAAAATCCTTTACATATGAGGATGTTTGATGCTAAACAAGGTACATAGTTTTAAATTAGTTGATTTGTTCGAAGGATCTAGAGCCATATACATGGGCATGCATTTGAAAATATTTAATAAATAGTTGTGTGGTCTGACATTAACAAGGATAGATGATTCCATATTTGGATTAATATTTTATAAGAGGAATCTATTAGCATACTCCATGATTGTTGAAAGATTAATTTCTCATATTTTTAATGACGTAGTCATTATATTCAACTTAGCTTCCATGTATCTTATGGTAGAAATTATGATGCTCAAGCTTGTAGTTTCTCCATTCAAATCAGTGTTTATGCTAGATCATATATAAAAATTTACAAGGTTATAGATGGTTAGTACTATATGAGCTTGAATCATCAATAACAAAAATAACAGAAGAAATTCTATAAGTTGATAAGATTCAACAACAAGTTTATGACTACATCAGTTCCATGGAACATGATGCACATAATGAAAAGGTGCAAGAGTATTCTCATATTCATGAATTTTCTATTGATAATGGCATACCAACACCTCCAATTCATTTTATAGTCTAGTCACTGATTTTCCTTTCGACATTCCTATTTAGGAGGATACAATAAAAGAGTTAAAATAAGAGGTAGTAGATATTGAATTTTTAGAGAGAGACATCAAAAAAGATAATGAAATCCTTAAATAGAAGGATGAAAAGATGCTCAAAAAAATTTACCATTGGTACCATACAAATTCCAAGCTCAAGAAAGCCAACATGGAACTACATTCAAATATTATAATTTTGAAGGCAAAGATTCTAATAAGTAAGCTGAGATGGTCCTTTGTAATGAAAAGTGAGGGAACCCAAAACAACCTGGACATTCTCATCTAGGCATCGAAGACCATAATCCAATTCGATATATTTACAAAAAAATTGAAATTTTGTTAAGTGCATGTTGAAATGCAATATCTTTAGTGTGTGCGGATGATGGGCCCAATAATTAGCATCATATTGTCAATTTGATACTTTCTAGTTTGACCTATTTTGTCTTATGAAAACCTTCATAATCATCCTTTCTACATCACATTCTCACATTCCATATGTAAATTTTCCATTTGAGCTGCAAAAGGTTACACAAAAATAATAAGTCCATTATTATATAGTTTATATGTTTTTCTTCGTAAAATATGACTAATATGTAAGTATGGAAGAAGCAGACAATTTTTTTAGGTCCTATGTCAAACTGTGGAACAATCCATATTTAGCACAACTCTCGTAGCAATTAAGTCAAAAAAAGCACATAGATAGGGGAAAAAATACCATGTTATGGTGATTCATACATATCACACATCAAAGAAGTGATTGAGTCATCACTATGGATAGTCAAAGTGGTGGTCACCTCATCACTCGGCACAGGTGCATAGACAGAGTATACTAGGAATGTTACATGGCATGACAACCAACATTAGGAGAGCATGATCTATTAATATATCAAAAATCTTGAATAAGAGCACATTAGTAGACTGCGTGTTCATATCCATTTGCTAACATACAGTCAAGGAATAATGATTAAATCTCAAACGTAGAAATCATAAACTTAGTATTCATACTTATTTTTATCTATAGCCTTTGATTATGGGTTTCTTATTTAAAGAAAAATTTAAAGTGACCTTGTTGGTCAAAGAAAGGAAATATATAGATAGATCGATACATGAGTTTGAATTAATGTATACACTATTCTCCTTGATATAATATTAGAGAGTTTATCATTTTCTTATATTGTGAATTAATTAGTAATTTACATCATTAGTGTAGTATTTTTGTTTCTATAAGCTTCATGTGATCACGTGGAGATCCCCATTATGGACATACAACATTGTATATAGTATTAATTTCTCATTGTTTCACAATTCATTTATTTCCATGTAAATTTCATACTTTTTTTTTTCTATGACATAGTTTTAGGTACTAATGGGCCTCAGTACTACAACAAGAATGTTGGAACTCCTAAGGGGCTCAACTTTAATTATCAACCTAAGTTTCGTACAAGATTAAGAGGTATCAATACTATATGTATAGTAGTAAATATATTCTACTTAGGTTTATATGATGCAATGAAGATATTTCAAGGTGCACATAGACCACTATGCTACATGAAATTCTTGGAAAAGTCACTAAATAATAAACATACATATTCTAACTTGTAGGAAAGGAAAAAAATTAAATAGACCCTATTCTATTATATAAAATTCAATGATAGAAAGGGAACCCTAATTTGGTTGTAGGAAAGTGAATAATAGAGTGAAATGCTAATATGATTTGAAGAAAGTAAATCTATGCTATTGCAAGAAATTAAATGACTAAAGAAAACCCTATTCTACTTGCAAGAAGACAAATAAAATACTCCAACAGTGCTAAAGGTAAATCAATCCTACTTTATGGTGTATAAAAAATCAAAAACATCGAATAAGCAACAAAACCTAATTGCAAGAAATAAACTATAACTATGAAGGACAAGTTCCTAAGCGGTATTTGATCCTTTAATCTCCATCTTCAAGGTCTAAATGAAAATGTTAAGTGATGAAGGATGACGGAAAAACTTATGGAGCAATTTTGAAGGTGATATTACGAGATATGTGTATTTCTACATGATACCATGTTTTGTTATAGAAAACATTAAAGATAAAATTTATGAATTCTAGGAGTGGTTTGAAGGGTGGAAAAGGTCGTTCAAAGTCATGAACGGGTAAATGGGACCTTACCAAGATTTGGCACACTCAATGATTCAACTTATGTAGGGAAAAGAAAAACTGGAGGTTTATTGTATCTTGGTTAGGTATTTTAAACATTTGAAAAACCTATGAAATAACAACATCCATCTACCAAAATCTACATGTTTAATCAATAAAATAAATATGTTTAAACATCTACAAAAACATTGACTTCAAAAAGTAAAATAATAGTGGAAATGATGAGTTTAATTTAAAAAAAAAGATACTATTTCATAAAGGAAACTATTTTTTTTCTTATCAGAACAAGGTGAATAACCAAACTTCAGTAAAGAGCCCACTTATAAAACTTCCAAAGACAATTATTTTCTCATAAGTAATACTTGCATAAAATCACAACTATACTAAATGCATGCAAAGGAAGTTTAAAAAGAAGGGGCTTGATAACTTGGGTTGCACCCTAATTCAAGGAGACTTAGGTCCCTTAAAATAAAATAAAATTGAGAATAAGAGAATTATTTTAATTAACCTCCAAAAGTGCTCATACATGAAATATAACAACCTAAACGATAGGCAGGAGCCTTTATTTGATAATAAATTTATTTCTCCTAGCGTTTCAATCCCTAATTAGATGCTAGGATATTTTATTTATACAAAACGTGTTGGTAGCCTCCTTGAAGGGAGGACTAATCCCCTCCAAAATCCTAAAAATTTGGATTTTTTCCCTAGTTTTCTCACGTTCAGAAGGAATTAGTAATTATCTAGGAACCAGTCAAGTTTTTATTAGCTTGTAGTAAGGAACAAGCCTCCATAATCCTCACCTAATAGTCTTCTATATGATATGCATAATATATTCATAATATAATTATCAAGGTGGATATTGGTGGCTACCTGCCTCTTCCACTTGGACCCATGGAAATTTTTTTCTCAGTTTCATTTTTTCCAACATAGTTTCCTATTTCAGTAGTTTTATATTTTTAGTAGTTTTTTTGTCTTGAAATTCTGGAGACTTTTTTGGCCCTAAAAAATGATTTTTGGAAAACCGAGAAATGAAAAAAATAAGCCAAAAAAATATTTTATTTGAAAGCTACAACCCCATGAAATTGATGTTCCAACTAACCCCAACAGGGCCCACAATATTTTGCGCTTCATCTCCTAGGGTTAGGTTTTTGGATTTTTATGGTTTCCAATTTTTTTTTTATGATAAAAAGGCCCTCGAGCCTTATTGTAAGATATTTTAGAATGCATTTAATTGTCACATCTCTTCTGAGATATAAGCTACCACCGCTTGAGCTAGTTATTTTGCATTTTTCATGTAAACATTTTTCAACATATGTTATTAATTAATTGAAGTTTAGTTTAAATTTTATCTCTATTTTTCTATTTAAATATGTATTTCATTTTGTTCCTTCATAAATTTAGATCAAAGGTATTAGAGTCGTATGTCCTTTCTTTGTTTTTCTAAGCATGTCCCCAACGAGGTCAGGGTATAAGGAGTAGGGACTTGAACTAGTTCAGCCCTTGCAAGACTTGCCTCCCCTACCCCAATGGCATCCCATGGTAGAAGGAAATAAATATGATGGAGTAGGGTATCATTTCAAACAATTTCTTGAAAAATCCCTCGAGTGGCTAATGTGCAAGATGATGGATATTTTTTCCCAAATCCTTCAGTCGATACAAGTGAGCAAAGCGTTTTCGTCTAGTACTCACTTTGGAGGTTCCACCCCTTTTAAGGTACAATTTAAATTTTAAATTATTATATTTTAAGGTCAGATAGATGAAGATTTTGTAAATATATGGTCAACTGTATTGGAAGGATATTTATCGATCGATAATTTTTCTGATCAAGAAAATATTACTTTTTCACTCCTCAAGGTCACCCCCTATGTCAAGGACTAGTGGGAAGATCACTATGAGAAAAATGGCAAGGAGGAACCCTCGCTATTTTCAGCCACAACCTATTCGGGTTCTTTTAGGGACACATTAAAGGAACAATATTACCTTCTTATAAGCTATGAAGACAAGTATATAAAATGGACCATGCTACTGAAGGAAAGGGACCAAGAGGTATCAGAGTTCAAAAATACTTTTCATACCTATGCATGAAGATGGGTATGAAGGACTTTGAGTGAAATCTAGTACTAAAGTACCATTGTTGTCTACACAAACATATCTAAGAAGAAATGAAAATCCTAGACAACTCCTCATTTGGTGTGGTGTAATGATATGTTTTCAAGATCAAGAAAAAATTTAAACAAAAGAAGTGGGACATTGGATCTGTGAACCTAAAGTAGGGCAAAAGAACCTCGAAACCATAGAACAAAGGACCGATCCACAGGAGGAATCATCAAGGACAACCCATCGAAGCCACAATAAAAGAAAACTAGTGAGAAGATGAAGAAAGATGCAAAAAAATTGTGTGAGTTCCATAAGAGCCCCACTCACAACGTAATTGTGTGTCGCAAAAATCAGTCAGTAGTGGTCAGGCTAAAATATTTAGATTTAGATGCATATTTCAACTTAGAACTCGAAGTTGACAAGGGGAGATATATCATTTACATAGAACCTAATGCCACCATTTCCACCACTTAAGTCAGGAAGATTAAGCCAGAAGATCCAAAGGAGGATGATCGTTGCTTCGACTCATACATGTGGGTGAGAGGTTGATTTCTGCTAAAGCGGTTGGAACTACTAACAACACCACACCCGCATCGATACACCATTGGGTTCCCTGTAACATCAAGCCTTTTGCGGATGAGGTATTTTTTGATTTCAGTCCCCTTGATTTTTTTTTTTTGCTTTATTATGTTAACCATACTTGTGGAAGTGACATACTTTGTATGAGTCTACGCCTCACACTATTTTTATTACTTTGGGTAGTAATATATATAGGATACCAAAGGTAGCCTTCCTACCACCACTTCTTTGATCTATACTAAGGAATGCAATAATGTCATCTCCTATATTTCAAAATTTGTTTTCTTTATGATTCGTTCTCAAAGTAAGGTGAATATTGTGGCTACATCCATGGCCCCTAGAAAAGGTTCCTCCATGCAGTAGGCACAAGTTCATAATTTCATGGAAGATTACATGGTCATATTCTCCTCACCCATAGGGTTACATTTTCACTATCAAGTCAAACATTCATTTGATCTAACCCCTATATCACCTCTACCTAATTGAACAATCTATTACTGCTCTCTTATAGAAAACAAGAAGATAAAGTAGTAGATCGATGACTTACTATAAAAACGGCACATATGACCAATTTCATCACCTCCTTGGAGCCCAATTGTACTTGTACAGAAGAAATATGGGACCTGAAGACTCTGCATTGATTATTGGTTACTGAATAAAATCACTGTTAGGAATAGATACCCAATCCCATAGATTAATAACCTTCTTGACTTGCTCAAGGGGGCTAAATAATTAAACAATATGTATTTCAAATACCACTATAACCAAGTCCCAATAGAGCCCATAAACATATGGAAAACCACTTTCAAGTACAAGGAGGGTCTCTTCAAGTGGCTGGTCATTCCCTTCGTATTTACGAATTCCCCTCCCATTTTTATAAGGCTAATGGATGAAATATTGTGGCCTTTCACCAAATATTTCATGGTTGTGTATCTGGATTACATCCACATATCTAGAAATAATTGGGCAATGAACTTGCAAAATATTCGACATGTCCTTCAAACCCTATAGTAACACAAACTATGTGCCAAATTAGAGAAATGATCCATTGGAATGGACCAGATCCAATATTTAGGCTATATAATTTATGAGCAAGGCATACATATGGATATATCTAAGAGCCAAGTCATTCATGATTTCCCAACCCCAATGAATCTAACAGAGCTTCGCAGCTTCTTGGGCCTTGCCAATTTCAATTGAATATTCATGTCAGGGTTCTCTCATATCATTCGGCCTTTGAGTCAATTAACCAATGGAGGAGAAAAACAAAAAAAAATTTGGTATAAATAACAAAAAATGTGTTCGTTAGGCTAAAACATTGCCTTTTCTCTGTGTCAATCCTCACATTACCAGACCTGCAACAACAGTTTGAGATTCATATAGATGCCTTTTAATATTCTATTGGTGTATATCTCACCCAACAAGGGAATCCAGTGGCCTATCACAGTGAGATGCTCTCTAATACGATTCAGAAATACCCCACATATGATAAGGAGATGTTTTCCATTGTGTAGGTTTGCCGACAGTGGAAACATTACATTCTAGGGAAGTAAATAATCATCCATACAGATCATTGACCTCTCGATTTTATGGATACATAAGGAAAGTTTCAGAATGAAAACCATCATAAATGGTCCACATATCGAGAACAATTCCATTTGACCATTAAGTACAAGAATGGAGATGCCAATATTGTTGCAGATTTCTTTATTTGGCCACTAATTGTGGTGTTGAGTACTATTCTCAACTATTTTGGTTACAAGGCTTTTGGATGTTCACAATTTTACAAAAATGATCCATAATTCACCACCACATACTAGATGTTGATGGATGGCAATAAATTTCCTGACTTCCACCTCTAAGACGCATTATTATGCCACATGGGACACCCTTATGTTCCTTTAGATGAGAGTTCCAAGCTTATTTGTGAGGCGCACTATAGTTGTGTTGTATGACACTTTGGTATAGAGAAGAGAATGACAGTGATTTATATGTATTTTTATTGGCCAAATCTCTAACAATATTTTGGAAAATATATCAAATCCTACACTTCCTCTTCGATCACCAAGCCACCCATTAAGAAGCAAAGCCTGTACACTCATATGCCTACTCTTGACCAACCGTTGGAATCTATATCTATGGAATATATGTCTATCCTTCCTTATACCAAGCATGGAAATTACTGTGTAATTTTTGCCATCGACAAATTTTCTAATATTTCCATATTGGATGCCTTAAGGAAGAGTCTCATAATAGAAAACACAACCAAACTCTTCTTTGAATGAGTGTGTTAAAATTTAGATATCGTGTAGACCATTATATTAAATGGAGATAGTAGGCTCCCAAGTGCATT
Organism: Pinus albicaulis; assembly: GCA_034641835.2. Taxonomy (NCBI): domain Eukaryota; kingdom Viridiplantae; phylum Streptophyta; class Pinopsida; order Pinales; family Pinaceae; genus Pinus; species Pinus albicaulis. Next base: position 659,416,615 of record CM076574.1, on the reverse strand, counting down.
ATGGTTGATCCTATTGTCATTTTTGGATACCATGCTCACCAAGTTGACTACATTCGACCCCCTGACGGATGGCCAAATAAAGGTCATCAATAGGATGATAGTGCACATATTACGTATGTACAACTCTTAGAATCCACGAACATGGGATGGGATTATTCCATATGTGCAACACAACTACAACCTATCTCTCCATAGATTGACTGGATACAACCCCTTATAAGTGGGCCTGTAATTTCAACCATTATGTCACATTGTTGTTGCAATGTCTCTTGCAACTACATAAGAAGAGTATGCATATATTCATTATGAAGCCAATAAAGCCACCAGGTTTATTGAACACATTTAGAACATACTCTATTAGGTTCACACATCTTGGATAAATCCACTTCCAAGTACAAAAAATGACATGATTAGCATTGGGTGTCACATAAGTTTTAGGTGGGCAGTAAGGTTTGGTTGCATTTGCAAAAGGAACTCCTTATTACAGCCCATCGAAAGCTTCAACTATTTTGATATGGTCCTTAAACCATCACCAAGTTTATGGGATACAATGTGTTTGAGCTTAGTATCCCCCCATTCCTTGGCTTGCACCTAGTATTCAATGTGGACTCATCGTCGGCCATACTTTCCACCATTGTTGGACACATCATACATTGTTAAGCAATTGACACCAACATAACTCAACCAGGACTGTATCAGAGAAGAAAAAATTTAGTTGATCATGGAAACACATATTAAGAACACTCACTAGCAGAGGATCTAGCTATATCGAGTTTTCTAAGTCGACCAACTCCTACACCAAGGAAAGAGGCTCACCAAAGACCAAGTTCAGGAGAAATTTCCCTATCGCATGGAAGCATTCAATCCAATGGGGACCATTTCTACCTAAGGGGGTGAGAATGATCCAAGAATATATTGGTTGCCACCCACCTATTCCACTTGGATGCCTAGCATTATTTGTCTTTCAGTTTCTTGTTTGCCAACATAGTTTCCTGTTTCAGCAATTTTCTATTTTTGGTATTTTTTTAGGTCCTGAACTTCAAGAGTCATTTTGAGGCTCTAAACAACATTTTTTTTTGGAAATGGTATAACAAGGAGCCATTCCCCTTATTTTTTAAAGACAAAATGTTTTTTCCTCGAATAGATATTTGTGAAAAGGTAACATGAGTTCCAAACAACAATTGTATGCCTAAGTTATGACCCTATGAAGTTGATTGCATTCAAATTAACCCTAGTAGGTCCCACAAGATTTCAATGCTTCATCTCCTAGGGTTGTATTTTTGGATGTTTATGGTTTTCCATTATTTATTAATGAGAAAAAGGTCTCTAAGTCTCATTGTAACACATTTTAGAATGCATGTGTCCATCACATCTCTTCTCAAATATAAGCTACCAAGACCCGAGCTAGTTTGTTTGCATTTTGCATGTAAACATTTTTTACCATTTTTTATTCATTAATTAAAGTTCATTATTTGTTGTACCTTTTTGTTTCTATTTAAATTTTTATTTCATTTCATTCCTTCATAAATCCAGATCATATCCTACACATTTAATGCATTAGGCAAACAAAAATATAAAAAATATCTCCTAATCTTCCTAATAAAAATTTATGGTTTGAAAACAACAATATCAAATGTAGATGGAAGAGTTAAATATGTCAAAGGATTGTCATGTTGACCTTCTATTATACCTATTTAGGAGGCCCATCAAGTACTCTACTTTTGTTTTTAAGTGTTGCTTTATTATTTTATATATTATAAACAAGTTCTTGAAAAAAATAAAGAAATCACATTTATAACACTTTCATTCGTGCATTAAATTAATTTTATTAAACAAGATTTCAGTCCATGTTCATGCTTTTCTAAACCAATATTTACAAATATTTCATTTGTCAAATTCGTATGCTTTCTTAGTATAAAAATGTCAATGCTTATAGAGACTAAATTTACGTGCTTTATTAGAATAAATTTTGTATGTTTTCGTAGATTATGGTTTCATGCTTTCTAGGATTAGGTAATTTATTTCATAGAATAAATTTTGAATTCTTTCTTAGAGTAAATTTCATGTCTCATAAGATCGATTTCTCTACTTTCCTATAGTAAAATTCCTTGGTTGCATAAGTTATATTTATATGTTTTGTTAGAGTAAAAATTTATTTTTTTCATAAATTAAATTTAATAGTTTATAAGATTAAATATTCATTCATTCCTAAAATAAATTTATATACTTTAGTAGACTAAATTATATACTTTCATAGATTGAACATTCATGTTTTCCGAGAATAGATTTATACACTTTCATAATTATATTTATATGTTTTCATGACTATTAAATTTCAATGCTTTCACATAATAAGTATTCATTTGCTTCCTTCTATTAATATTTCCAGTTCTTTTATAGAGTAAAACTTTCTTTAATGTGAATTTGTTTCTAGTACAATCCAAGCATATACTTTGTTGAATACTCCATAGGTTTAGATATAAAGATTACTAATTTAATATGACCAATAAATGGTATTATAATTAAAAGGATTATTTTCATATTCATTTTTTTTAAATATTTACAATGAGGCATTAAGTCAAGGTTTACGCAGTTCATGTTTGATTACTAAATTGAATAGATTATAGACTATCTTTTTCAAGGTTTTATGGTTATTTTTTAATGAATGTATTTCTGAATTATTCATAGTGTGATCATTAACAAATATCTTCTCAAGAATCTCTTCCGTGCAAAGACAAAGATATGGTTTTCAAAATTCTGTGATTATTTTTTAATGATGAGATCTCCGGATTAGAGATCTTAGAAACTACTCTCGAATTTTAAAGTTTCTACTTAATAGCCTTGGATGTCCTTTAATTTTCCTTTTATGAGTCATTTAATCCCAAAATATCCGCTCAATAGAAAAAACTTCTTCTTGTGTAAAGGGGTTTGAATGTTGTCTATGAGATAAAGGAAATAATAAATATTTTTAAGGTCAGAATTCAAGTCTCTCACAGAAATGGTGATGTTTTCTTTAGTTTCAAGAGTTAAAATTTGTCACCATATTTTTTTTAAATCCAACTTAGATGTGTGTAAAATATAATCTCAATTTCTATTTATACATTTTTTTTTTCTTTATTTTGACTTTGTATATTTTTATCTTCTAAATTTAAAAGCTTAGTGGTCAACATTTCTAATAACGTTTATCGTATCATTAATCATATTAATGGTCGGTGGTTCTATTTTCCTTTTTACACAATTTATGAAAATATGGAGAGTAAAAGCATAAAGCTTGTAAATTGTTGAAAGAAAATTTTATATAATCAAATGATATCAAAAGTTAAAAATAAAAAAATAACATTAAATTAAAAAAAATTACAATTAAGTATTAAACATTAAATTGTTTAAAAATTAAAAATATATTTTTATAATTTTTCATATGTATTTTTAAATTAACATTAATTTTAATAATAATGTTAAAATTTTTTATTTTACATTATAATTTTGTATTATTTAAATATTTTTTTGGAGTAGGGATTTTAAAAATTAAATTAAATTATCAATTATTATTAGATAATTGGTACGGATTTAAATACTTTAGAATATTTTTGTTAATACCTACAAATCAAATGTTGAGATTTATTTCTAAAATAGTTATTCCTATCATATTTTGGGCATGTGGTATTGATAAGCCATCGTATTGGCCCATAATATTATAAAATGATCTATTCACATATTAAGAATCTCCATGGTTATATATATATATATATATAGACACACACACACACACACACACACACACACATGCACATGCACACGCATAGACTACTATAAAGAAGGATATATTTTATTTAGATGACTTGGGGTTCACGATTAAGAAACTCAGTAATGGGATATATATGGATATTGAAGGCTACCAAGCTGAAATATTGAAAATTGGAAGGTCTATCCTCATCCCTCATATTCACAAAATTCTAATATTGGTAGTAAAACACAACTTCCCTAAGTGTTGGACACAAATCCTTCTTGTGAATATCTTTAAAAGTAGGGATAAAAATGTTCCCTCAAAATATAGAACCGTTATGATTAGCCACATTTTAGCCAAACTGTTGGGCCCATTTTTTAAAATAAGATTGGCCTAAAACTTCAAAACCATGGTGAGAGAGCTAAAGGAAAGGTTGGATTTATGAGACATCACTAAACTAATAACTGTATGGGATCATTTTGGAAAAGAAGATTGGCCTACAACTTCAATTCATGGTGAGAGAGCTAAAGAGAAATTTCATTTTAGGATACATCAGTAAACTAATGACCATCTTGTCACTCTTATGATCATTGCCAAGCAATGTTGCAATAGTAATTTTTTTCTCTTATGTTTTTTCTTTGAGTTTAGAAAATATTTCAACACTATTTATTGGGATAAGCTATGGAAAAGACTCAAAGAGATGATTCTTCCTCTCAAATTGAGGGTTTTTGTAATTTGTCTATATGAGAATGGTGTCACCAAGTTTAAGACCAGTAAGGGTTTTTCTAAATAAATTAAATGCAATATCAATGTTAATTAATGTGTCCCCTTTCCCCTACACATTTTGGCATTACATTGATAAAATAGAAGATTTTTCAAAGCTACGAGATGCAGTTACCCTCGGCTCACTAATACGTTCATTACTCTTCTCCTTTATGATGATAATTCTTCTATCTAGTATCCATGATGATCTCAACCAGTAGCTTAAAAACTTCCATGATTACTACTTTGAGATGGGTACCATTATTAATACTGACAATAATAATGTCATAATAATAAAATCCAAAAAGATCAACCATGAAAATTTCATTTGTAAAAAGACATACTTCGAGAAGATTTATTAATACAAATACTTAGGTATTGATACTCATCATTGGCCCAACTGGAATTATAACATTAATAAATGGATTATTGAAGGCTATAAATATTATTAGGAGCATAAAAAAAGGTGTAGGTTGATTGTTGGGTTTGGAGTTCAAATATGCTCGTATGTGAGACTCTCTTCACCCCCATTAATTTATATGGTTGTGATGTTTGGGATTGTAGTATATCTATAGAATCATGGAGGTATATCAAACTGTGAAAGTTTCTTAAACTGATTAATAGAAATTTATACGGCATAAATCTGGTTTACTTCTCCTGCTTGTGCTTTAAATTATACAAGTTGTTTTAATAAATATTCATAAAATAGCAAAGTAATCACACTACAGATCTACACATACATACACTTAAAGTACTGAAGAATAAAGCACACATCACAAAGGACACACAATATTTTTTGTACAGTGTCCCCAGAAAAACTTATTATGGTAAAACTGATGCAACAAATCATAGAGCGTTTTATTATTATGCAGAATTTTGAATACATTCAAGGGCACCACACATGGTTTTCCAAAACAAGGAAAATATCGGTAGATGTACCTCAATCACTCAGAGGCATAAAATATGGCTAATTCATCTTAGGCTTCACACCTTCTGGATATGTTGAAAACAAGTCCTTTTTGGCCCACTGCAACCCTAGCATTGCCTCTCCCGGCACTGCGTCAGCCTTATGGACTTGCGTAAGCCTCTGCGCAACATAGGTTGACCCTACCTCACCCTGGCTGAGCCTACGCCACCTTTGCATAGCTTTGGATTGGCCTGTGTCACTCTCGCTGAACCTGCGCTGCCTCTGCGCTACACTGGTTGGGCCTGTGTCACCTTTGCTAGCTCTCTACGTTCCAATGATACAGATAAAATTTTTTTTCAATGTATCCTCAGCCTCAGATCTAAAATCACATTGTCGATCTGCTCCTCACTTCATTAAATGCTCACTCAAAAATTCTCAACAAACCATTCCTCGGAATTTTGACTTACCTCAAGTGCTGATACTATGTGTGTTCTCACCAATAGACCAAAAGCCTTGCTTTAATACTTTTCTCAATGAACATTCAATGGTCGTCATCTAATCTCTAATAGATGAATAATATTAGAAAAGAATTGATCCATGTCACTTAGAACATTCATTCACCTACATGTCTAAATTAATTCACTTTAATTATTTAATTTCCGTAAGTTAGACTTAATGTCTCCATTAAAATAATTAATATTTTGAATAACTTTGGTTTCGGGTGGAATTCCACCAAACAATTTTTAGGTCTTGGGGATCTCATGTTTTCTAGCCCCTCCACAAAGTTTCCGAGCTATAGCACATTCAATGCTACCCAGAATCTCAATACTCTCTCTTAGTGAGGAATCTTCACTTGCAACCTTTCACTCTAGAAGCATTAATCTTATCCAAGGCATCGATCCTCTGCATTGTTGATGCTCAGTTTCTCCCCCTCATCCATTGCACTGTTGCCTTCTATATTACTGCCCATGAATATACCGAAGTGAGTTCCTCATATGTATTGTAGCTCCCTCTCAAATTCTGCATCATGCTTCCCATAACACTACCACTTCTAAGTGCTGCACTACAACTCAATTGTTGAGAAGCAAGCAACTGAATGACATCACCCAAAATACTGACAGACAAGTCATTTTGGTTGCATCTCGATATTGAAGCACCCTCCGCTACTGCTCTATGCTAACCCTCTGAAGCTCTACGTTGTCTGTTGTGTAAGCAATACCTCTACATTGGTGAAATCCCATAAACCTCTTCGCTGTTGCTTCCACGTTGTTACTGCCTCTCCTCTGCACTGCTCTAGTCTTCAACGTCCTAGAACTGCCAAAGTGGCTCCATGATAATTTTCACCAGCTAATTCCAGTCATCCTACTAATATCTTTAAGGGCTCTCGTAGCTCGTATGTTATCCAAGATTTTGGGCACCTCAAGGATTCTTCCCCTCATTTGCAGTTCAAGAAAACTACAGATCAATGTCACCCCATCTCTTATCTCGAGGTACATGAGCACTTATGGCCACATAATCATCACTGCCATCATCTCCCTTCGTTGTCGCAACCTTATAATCTAAATCTCCCTTCCCCTTTTTTCCTAAGGACATGTATTAGCAAAATGTCCCAATTCAGCACATTTGAAGAACCGGACCTTTGATAGGTCCTTATTCTTCTTCCCTTCCTACCACCTTTGGCCCTTAGATGTGAGAGCTGCATCTTCCTCCTCCTCCTTGTTGATCTTCACTCCTCCATTGTTGCTTCCCATCTTGTACATACTCTTGATCTCCTCTTGATGAAGAGTTGCCCAGATTTCCTACCAATTTGGATGTTGTTCTCTGGAAAAAATACTTTGGAAAAATGTCTCCTAATCATCTATGAATACATTCAAGGTAGTCCTCACATGAGACCATCATCAGGACTTGCCCCCATAGCAACTAGATGATATCAAATTTCCTTAAATCAAATGAGGAAGGGATCGATTTCCTCTCCCTTATGCCTTTGAAATAGTCACAGCTGATTCTCCATAAGCATATTCCTCTAGAAATAAGTACTTTGATACAAGGTGGTCAAGGTCGTCCACATTTCACTTTCTATATTCTTCTCGGTAATATGTGGGATGACATTATCCTTTACCCCATCCATTATCAAGCATTTGGGCCTTGCTTACACTTCATCATACTTCTTTAAGAGATGATCATCGACCAAGACAACCACAACCTTCTCAGCATAATCTTTGATGTGATACTCATCTAGGAAAAATAGGATCCTGACCTTCTAGATGACGAAGTTAGATTCTTCATCGAACCTTTCTTGATCTCTCAATCCATGAGAGGCCATCTTTGCTCAATGAATGTTGAAACAGATTTTATTCTCCCTTATTCTACTGTAGCTCTCAGCAACATACTAGATTTGGGTTTCTTTGCGATATAAACCCTCTAGATAATACGCTCCTTATGACCAATGATTTCCTTCCCTGAAATCCTCCAATTCTGTTGAATAAACCCTTTCCAATCACTTTGTTGATCAAATCTCAAACTTCTTGGCTATAATGTCTATTGAGGAAATGTTTCCCCTTACTCTGTCAACCCTACTAGAAATTGTTCTACATTAGCATAAACAATTCCCCACCAGCAAGTTTGAAGATCAAAACTTTACCTCCAACCATGGCAAGTGGTACAGTGTCACTCCCTCTTAGACCGTGTCACCCACTTTGCGTCCTCTCTGCAAGATATTGATAGCCTCTATGTCCCCCTTTTGGGCCTACATCAACCTCTACGTCAGCTCTGTGTCACCCCTACAAGGTATACATTGTCCCTCTGGTGTTATGCTTCATATTTCCAGATATCCGCAGCTTCAGCCGCCTTCCTACAGCAAAATACTTCGTCGCTTCGCTGATGAATTAAAATCCCCCAGATCTGCAATAGCTCTGATACCATATGAAAGATTCTAAAACTACTTAAGAGAAATTTGTATTGCATAAATCTGGTTTAATTCTCTTACTTGTGATTTTAACCATACAATTTATTTTCAGATATACACATACATACAAATCAAGTACCAAATCATAAAGCACACGTGACAAAGGACACACAATATTTTTTGGGTAATGTCCTCGAAAAAACCCAATGCAGGAAAACTAGTGCAACATCTCTTAGTGAGTTTTATTATTATGTATAATTCTCAATAAATTAAAGGGCACAAGACATGGTTTTCCCAAACAAAGAAAATATTGGTAGATGTAACTCTATCACTCAGAGACTGAAAATATGGTTGATTGAGCTAAGGCTTCACACCTTCTCGATCTACTAAAAACGACCCCTTTTTTCCCCACTAGAACCCCATCACTATCTCTCCCAGTACTGTGTCAGCCTTACAACCTTGCGCGAGCCTCTACGCAGTACAAGTTGGTCCTATGTCACCCTCACTGAGCCTACATTGCCTCTGTGCAGCTTTGGTTTGTTCAACATCACTCTCGCTAAGCCTACGGTACCTATGCATTGCTCTAGCTGGGCCTGGTCACCCTTGTTGGGTCTTTGCATTACTCTGGTACAAATATTCCTCTCTGCCAATGTATCCTCAGCCTCATATCTGAAACCCAACCTTCGATCGACCCCTCACTTCATTGCAAGCTCACTCAAAACTCATTATCAAACCGCGCCTTAGAATATTGACTTAGCTCAAGTGTTGCTACTCTCTGTGTTTTCTCCAACTAACCCCAAGCGTTGCTTTAATACATTTCTCATTGAACATTCAAAATTCATCATCTAATATCTAATCGATCATTAATATGAAGTCACTTATAACATTCTCACCCACATTTCTAAATTAATTCACTTTAATTATTTAATTTCCCTAAGTTAGACTTAGGGCCTCCATAAAAATAATTAATATTTTGAATAACTTATGTTCCAGGTAGAATTTATCCAAACGATTTATGGGTCTTTGAGATCTCTTGTGTTCTAGCCCCTCCACAAAGTCTTGGAGCTAGAGCACATCTGATGCTACCCAAAAACTGAATACAAACTAATACAACATCAATTTATAACCTACAACCTCAAGATTAAAGGAAATAGTCCATATCCTCTCCACTGAAGCTAGCCTTACCCCATTCAAAGTATGCCGATGTTTAGGTATTTTATGTATAGGAAAAAAAATTATAATGTGGAATCTAAGAGGTTCTTCAAAATTGCTTCTAAATCTAGCGAAACCCCTACCTCCACCTCAAGTGGGGGTGGTGCAAGGATGCTCCAGCTTGACTCGGCTATTGGGGGATAAACAAGTAGGTTATCTTAGAGAAAAATGATTATATTAAAAATACTATTACTTCTAAATATAATGATAAGTTATGGGATGATAAGGAGATAGAGGGGAAAATAAAGCTAAGGTATTATAAGGAGGTATGAACCCCGCTCTTGCTAACCAAAATTATGTTTCTTTCTTAACTAGTGCTAATAACAAAATGAAAATTGTGAAGATGGGGAGTAATTATCATCATCTTTTAAGTGAAACTTGACATTGTTCTATTCCCAAAACACTTTGGGATGAAATAATTTCTCACCTTTCTGATACTAAGAAGGTTGAAGATGAAAAACACCTTCGCTTGGATTTCCTCTTACTCACCCTTGTTACCATTCCCAAAGCATGTGCGACCCAACGAACATTATTGACTTGTTAAGTCAACAAACCTACAGTGATATAATAATGCTTCATTCACTTGTTTTTTATCATAGAACTAAAAAATTAAAAAGTATCAATTAATGTCTTATATTAAGGTTGGATAGATCTCATCGGCCTTAGTGGAATTTAATCATGTATATATATATATATATATATAGATATATATTATTTTATATATATATATAAATATTTATTATTTTTCATTGGAAAATATATGACTAATTACCAATCTTATTATTGTATATATTTTAAATTTAATTTTAATTATTATTTAAAATATCTTTATTTACTTCTGCATAAATATAGAGAATATGAATCATTTTATTTAATAATAAAAAATATTATTTTATTTTTCAATTCGATAAAAGATAATGTTTTATGTGGTTTTTTTCTTTTCAAATTTCACTATTTAAATTATTATATTACAATTTTATATAATTAAATATATATAAACAAAACCAATAATACAAATAATGTTGATGACATAGTAGCAGTGCTTTTCAACTTTATCAAAATTTATTTCAATAAATTTACATTATTTATTATAATAATATAGTGTAGAATGCATTATTATAGATTTATAATGAAAATAAAATTATATTAAATTATATATATATATATATATATATATATATATATATATATATATATATATATATATATATATATATATATAACCTGTCTAATTTCTTAAACAAAACCAATAAATACACAATTAATTAACCAAATAAATACAAAATTTCCAAATAGTATGTTAAAAAGTGTTTTTTTAATAATATAGCAAATTGTATTACTGTCCTATTTATTAAGTTGTTGATTTAAACTCTTTCATGCACTTATAAATAGTTTAATAGTTGTTGATTTATTAGTAATTTCATGCATTTATAAACAGTTTTAAAATAACAATTTTGAAAAATTAATGTTCACTAATTAGGAGGTTGGTTTATTTAGAAGATGGAACGTATTTTTATATCGTATGTATTTTTTTAATTGAAATTATTCATAGATGTGTAAATAATCTTTTGTAATAAGGATATGATTGAGAGTATTGTTGGGCATAAAACTATATTTGATATGAAAAATGCTCACTGTAATAGTCAATATAAGTACTTAAATATTAAATTTAGAAATATTTAGAAATATCTGATAAAGAAAATTGTTTATCTTTAATTTAAAATATATAGAAAATTGTTTATTTTTTATTTAAAATATATAGAATGGATTAATATTATAAAATAATATATTATAGAAAATTTTAGTGATGAATATTATAGGTAAGTTAATTTTTTATGGTTTATCATTTTTAAATTGTTAATTTGCATTTTTTTAAATTAATTTATCTAAATTTAATATTATAAAATTATTTTATTTTAAAAAGCATCTAAAAAACTATATAAAATTATTAAAAATTTAAATATTTTTACAAAAATATAACTAAATATTATAATATAAAAATAAGATTTTCCATAATTTATATTATATACTAAATAATACTTATTGTGAATAAATAAACAATATCAACAAAACAATTAATCAAAAATATTTATAACTAAATCATATATGTATTTATGAAAAATAAATTAAAACTTTACTGCATTTTATCTAATGTACTGACAATAGGTTTATATTATTAGTCTCTAAAAATATTTACGAAAAAATAAATTTGATAATTTATATTATATATAAAAATAATAATTTGTAGATATTTTTCTAATTTTAGAATATTCATTTTAAGTTTTTTAGAGGGTAGCTTAATTGGTAATAAAAATATATAGATTAATTGGTAACAATTTTTTTAAATGCAGTGAAAAGAGTCTCTTACAATTGTATGATTGTTTAATGCTTTATTTAACTAAAGTAGTGTAGTTCTCAAACTAGGGCTTGAATAAAATATTCAGAAGACATGGGAATCTTTTTTGAAACCACCTACACAAAAATAAGGCCCAAATAAGACCCACTTAGTGAGTTCTTCAATGTGTTAATGACAACCGCTATCTTATGCAGAATGTGTTATTTTATGCATAAGTGAGGTGAAACTATGTCAAGATCCGAAAGTAGGTATGAGATCGACGGTTGGAGTTCAAATATGGACCCTCAATATGCTCTAAGTTTAATGAAAGGGGGTGGAAGGGGGTCTGCCACAAGTTGTTTTTACCAAAGAACCTTTCATATGTCACGAGCACAGGTTAATAACTGGTAAACAAATAGACCCCCACATTCCGCTCATGGAATTTTGTATACCACTTCTCCCACAACGCTACTATGCACTTTTCCATTTCTAGTGATCGTCCATGAGATGCTTGTGCTCTCATGTAAAGAAAAAGTAATGTGGAGGGCTTCAAATTTACTTGGAATTCTCTATAATACAAGGTTCAAGGATATGGGAAAGAATTTTATAAGTTTGGAATTATTTGAGAGAGTAGTTGGATAGGTTTTGAATAATTTGATTAGGTTGAGTTTTACGATGTAAATGCTTTTCCTTCTCAATATCTCCACAATATTTTTGGGATATGCAATTTACAGTTTTTTTTTAAGTTGATGTCAGACAAGAAATATCTTTCTATCAAAATTTCGATTGAAATATTCATTGGATCACAACATAAGAGGCAATGATTTAGAGATGTTTGAATTTGATGAATTTTTTTGTATCAAGCAATTGCGCTTAAAGGAGGAGCTCAATCAAATTTTAGCATTATCAAAAATTATATAGAAAAATTAATGTTTTGTTTGACACCCATAACAATACCCCCTAAGATCATGTCGTCTCTTGAACTTATTAGAAACGGCAAGAAGCTATCATTAAATTTATTTATGTAATTAGTAAAAATTGAGTTACCGTTCAGTTAGTTTTGTAACTAGAGGAAGCCATGTAATAAGATAGTCCGTATTAAATTGGTGATTTCCCGACAGGCTTGATGCAATGTTTGGAGAGTCATTTTTCACCTGGAGAAATAAGAATTACAATCCTTTGCCTCGTGGAGGTTTTCTTGACACACTATTAGGGTTTTAACATGAAATTTTTTTGTGTTTCTTATTGTGTGATTCAGTTTCTATTCTTTATAAATTTATTTCATAATTAAATGTTAATGGGATCAAATACCAACATGGGGTATCAGAGCTTGGTTGTGAGGGTTGTAAGGTTATTAAATATTATAAGCAACTACTACAGGAGATTTTTTGAAGCCATTGAAAATCAAAGCAGAGTCACTGTCAAAATTACAGTGCCATTAACTACAGAGCATAGCCATGGAGTCAAGTTGGGGAGTCTGTATGTAGAAAAATATTTGAACAATAGCGAATATAAGGGATCTGGAATGAGCCTCTACATATTGACAACCAACTTCTCTTCAACAAACCCTGTGTCGAAGACTGACGCTAAGAAGGTCACATTTGTTTGACAAGAAAACATAGCCATTATAAGGAGTGAAGCATTTCTGGAAGACCAACATTGAGAAGCTGTCATTTATTGACAACCAACTGGTCTGGAGCAAACCCAGAAGGGGGTATTAGTTTGATGAAAAATTGTTGGGGTTTAGATATTAAATGAGCAATCCTATGTTGAATTTTCTTTATTGAGCCATCGATTGACCTACATATGCTATCGGAGGAGCCAGAAGTACTATCAACCTAGTAAATCGAAACCAAGCTATAGGTATTGTAATGTTTTGGTAAAAGTTTTTCATGTATGGTCATTGCATTCAAAATTTCCTATTTCATTCGAATTGGTTGTCAGATTCCTTTCTTTTAAAATGGGGCTTCTAAATATTGGATTCATTTATAAAGGGAAAAGTTTGGGTTTTTATTTTTTTATTTTCTGACAAAAGGAAGGAGAAGTAGGTTTTTTTAAAGAATTTTTCTTTTAACAAGAAGCATATTTTAAAACCTAGATGAAAACCCAAGCTGAAAGAAGAAAGGAAATCTAGCTGAATTTTTTGTAGGAGCACAGTAATTAATAAAGGTTTTTTTTTTTTCAAAGAGCCCGTATAGGAAGAAATGGAAAAAATGGCTAATGCTAAGTTTGAGGTGGAGAAGTTCACTAGTAAAAACAATTTTTTATTGTGGAAACTAAAAGTAAAGGATTTTTTGGTGCAACAAGGGTTGCACAAATATTTAGATGGGGTTAGGAAGAAACCCATTGGCATGAAAAATTTGGATTGGGAGGAAATGGATGCCCGAGTTCTCAACACTATCAGGTTGTGTCTTGTAGATGAATTTCTCTTCAACATTGTTGAAGAAACCTTAGTGGAAGGTTTGTAGGGGAAGTTGGAAACATTTTATATGGCCAAATTTTCAACCAATAAAATCTATTTGAAAAGACAACTATATAGTCTTCAGATGAAGCAACGTACTAAAATTTCATATCATTGAAATGTATTTAATACACTTATTTTCCAATTTTCATATATGAATATTAAGTTTCAAGAAGAAATTAAATCTATTACCTTGTTATGTTCCTTACCCAAGTCTTGGGATCACTTTGTGACTTTTATCAGTTTGAGCACAATTCAATCGTTAGAATTTGATTCTATTGTGGGCGCTATGTTATTTGAAGAAGTGTGGTGGAAGTCTAGCATTGAAACTTCTACATTAGAATCCATGGTAGTCAGATGTAAATCCAAGGAAAGAGAGGAGAAATAATGAAGTTATTCCAGTTCAAAATCAATGGGAAACAAGTGTAAATCCAAATGTTGGTACTGCAAAAAAATAGGACATCTCAAGAAAGACTATTGGAAAATAAAGGAGCGTGTTGAAAACCCAAAGGAAGAAAATTAGTCTGAGTCAGGTATGATTGATGAAGTTTTTCCTTCTGAATTAGGTAGGGTAGATGAATTTTTTTCTATTTTCAATGTTTCTTGGAATTATGAAAATTGGTTGTTATTTTTTAGTGCTTCTCCTAACATGAGTACGCAAAGAAATTGGTTCACTTCATATCAAGATGTGAACGATAGTTATGTATTTATGGATAATAGCATATCTTATAAAATTGGTGGGTTGTGAAAATCATAATTAAAATGTATGATGATACAGTTAGAACATTGACTGATGTTAGACATGTACCTGAGTTGAAAAATAATTTTGTTTCTTTGGCACTATTGGAATTGAAAGGGTACAAGTCTACAGGTCAAAATGGAGTGTTGAAAGTTTCAAAGGGTGCTCTAGTTGTTATGAAGGCATAGAGGATCAAAAACCTTTATATACTGAAAGGAAGTACTCAGGTCGATGAGGCAATGATTGTTTATAAGAATGAAGAAGAAGGTACTCGTATATGGCACCAATGACTGGGCCACATGAGCGAAAAGAGCCTTCAGGTACTAATGAATCAGAAATTTCTTCCAAATTTGGAATCCTTGATTTTGAAATTTTGCAAATATTGTGTATATCGAAAAAAATGTAAAGAGATATTTGAATCTCAAAGTCATAATAGTAAAGGAATTTTGGACTATATTCATTCTAATATTTAGGGACTGTCTCCTACTATATGTTATCGAGGTGCATTATACTTCTTAAAATTTATTGATGATTACTCCAGGAAATTATGGGTTTACATGTTGAAAATAAAATATGATATTTAAAGCTTTTAAAATTTTTAAAGATATGGTGGAAAATAAAATAGGAAAATCAATTAGATTTTTAGGAACAGACATGACAGTGAATTTACTTCCTTTGAATCTAAACAATACTGCAAGGATGAAGAGATTGTTAGACATAAAATTGTTGTCTATACTCAGCAAAATGGCATTGTTGAATGTATGAATCAAAATCTTATGGAAATATCGAGAAGCATGATCAACAATGCTAACCTACAGAAGGAATTTTTGGTAGAAGAAATATCTAATGCTTGTTATTTGGTAAAAAAATCACCTTTAGTTCCCATTAATTATAAAATTACTAAAGAATTTTGTTTGGGGCATTATTGTGATTATTCATATTTAATAATTTTTGGCTATGATGCTTATTCTCTTGTCCCAAAGAATCACCATTCTAAGTTATACCCAAAAGAAAAAGGTTATGTCTTTATTGGGTATGATTATGCGGTGAAGGGATATAGGTTTTGGGATCCTTCTTCACGTGAAATAGTCATTAGTATAGATGTATCATTTGAATAATATTATCTTATAAAATCAGAGGTTGAAACCATTAAACATCAACATGTATCATTGGATCAACAAATTCAGTTGGAGACTAATTTTTTTTCAGAAAGTTGAAAGGAAGGAGAGACTTGTGAAGAAAAAGGCGAAGAATATGCAAAGGAAACTGTAGAACTTGAAGAACCAATTCAACAACCAGTCACTTTAAGGAGGTTTACAAGGTAAAGAAGGACACCCAAAAGGTAAGAATATTTTTCTTCATCTATTGCATTGATTACGGAAGATGGTGAACCTTATTGTTATCAATAAGAAGTGGGTGATATAGATAACTAAAAGTGGAAAAAGGATATGAACAAAGAAATGGATTCCTTATCCAATAACACAACTTGGGATCTTATATAACTTCATGAAGGGATAATTAGGGAAAATTTTATTGGTTAATATCCGCAAGTGGGATAATTTTCCATGTTTTTTCCCAAAAAAAATTGTTAGTTTGCATTTTTTATAAAATTTATTCGCCCAAATTGTAATGTATAAATTTTTTTTAACTTAAAAAATTCCAGAATTTTATATATAGAATATAAAATTATTAGAAATTTGAGTAGTTTTACAAAAAATATTCCAACATTTTACAAATTGCATATTATGTATTAGTGATATTCGCCAAGGTTTCTAAACTTTGAAATAAATTCAATCCTTAAATTTTCCATGGGGATAAGTGTTGTTGGGCACAAATGGATCTTCAAATGGAATTGAAATTTTTATGGAAGTATTGAAAGGTAGAAGGCGAGACTGGTAGAAAAAGGGTATTCTCAGGTTGAATATATTGACTTTTGTGAGGTATTTTCACCAGTCGTAAAACTTGTTTGTATATGTACTATGTTAACACTAATTACATTACTTGACCTTGAGTTACAACAATTAGATGATAGAATATATTTTCTTCATGGAGATTTGGATGAACATATTTATATGGAACAACCAGAAGGTTTTGTACAAGGTCGTAACAAAATATTTTTTTGCAAGCTCGAGAAATAATTGTATAGTATGAGGCGGTCTCCCATGTAGTGGTACAAGAAGTTTGACTCCATCATGGTGATCTATAAATTTACTATAAGTGAGTCTAATCATTGTGTATAGCTTAAAAGTTTCAATAACATATTCATTATCTTCGTCCAGTATGTGGACGATATGCTTATTGCAAGAAAAATCATGGAAGATATCAACACACTAAAGGCTCACATTTCTAGGAAATTTGATATGAAGGATCTTGGAGTTGTAAAACATATCTTAGGTATGGAGATACACAGAGATAGGAAATTTGAAAGCTCTTGATATCACAGCAAAAGTGTGTGGAGAAAATACTAAAAAGTTCGGTATGAACTATGTGAAACATGTTAATGTTCCAGTAGCTTCCCATTTTAAGCTATCTTCGGGTTTGATTCATAGAAATGGTGAAGAAAATAAGTATATGTATCGTGTACCATATGCAAATGTGGTAGGTAACTTAATTTATGTGATGGTCTCTACAAGACCTGAAATTTCACATGCAGTTGGAGTTGTCAACAAATTCATGGAAAATCCAGGAGAAGAACATTGGCAGGTAGTGAAATGGGTGCTTTGGTATATGAGAGGCACAAGTGACCATTTTATCATATTCAATGGTATAGAAGGTTCATTATGTGGATATGTAGATGCTTATTGTTGGGTCAATTTACCGTTGTAAACTAACGCAAGTACTTATTATCAATATGGGTTAGTGGAACTTAGAAGCATCCCCAAAATATATGGGTTTCAGTTGTGATCAATTTAGAAGATAGTTTATTAATGATTAGGGAAATGCATATTACAAATATAAATCTAACTTAAACAATTTCTAAATTCAGATGTGTAATTAGAAGCAGAAGAATCTCTTAACTTAAGAGATTTGTTTGTCCTTCTCTAACAATATTACCACATGAATTGGAAATCAAAAACTACTTAAATAAAAAATAGATTAAGATAAATCAAGAAATAATTGAAGAGGCTCTTCACTGAAGAGGTCCTGATTGTCCTTCACCATACATCCATTTATCAATAATGTTATTGTTAAAAAGATGAATTCTAGTTTCTAGTCTCTTGATCAGATAGAAGAAGTATTTAACTTAAATATTGGGTCGACTCTTCATATGCAGAATAGAAACAATATTAAGATCCATTAGCAACCATGTAAAAGAATGTAAAATCATGTAAAGATGAATTGTAACTAAAGATCTTGATTAGATAGAAATAATTTTCAACTTAAACATTTATTTTTCCTTTCATATGAAAATTAATATTGATCATTAGATTCATCAATACTTATATAATCAGCATAAAAAATTAATCATAAGCAAGCTAATTTAGAAATTGTAGCTACAAAATAAACTAAGAAGTGCACTTAGCTCACTGTGGGGGCCCTCTACCATTTCCTTGCACATTGAAGGTGAAATAAACTACTTAAGACCTCAATCAATCAACCAGTATATAACAACATAAAATATGATAGAACAAATATTCATTTATGTCTCCAAGTCACAGAAATAATAATTTTAAGTCATACAAGTTCTACCTATCAATGCCTTCAAAGTTTGAGGCTTAAATATATAAAGTATATAAAAAACTCGTCTAAAATAGCTAATATAGTCATAACTATCCTTATCTTATCGAATCAAGTCAAATTAATCCATCAAATTGATCAAAATCTAGATATCCCACAAAATAAGAGTTTTGACCGAGTTTCTAGGGATCCTCCATAAAGAGAGGTCTTGTTTGACCACCTTTGACCAGGCCTATTAAATCTCAGTTTGACTATACCAATATGTGTACACTTATTCTTAGTTCCCAAGCCTTATAGAAATATATCCAGCTCGAGCCCAATTGTCTTGTACATATGCAAACCATAATTCCATTACGGGAATTTCTGATGCTATCCAAAAATGCACTTAAATTTCAATTTTTACAAAAACATCTAATAATTGAAAAACATAATATAAATACCTTTATATGCATATTTTTTTTCCAAATAAGATAGATATGATGGTGAATAGATAGATAATATGGCGAAATAAGATGTATTTCATAAACAAAAAGAGATAAAAAATGAGGGCCAACATCTCCCCCAAACGGATGATCAAGCACACCCTCACACTTACTTTTTCCTCTTTGACCTTATGAGCTCTGATGTTGATCCCATTCCTGATCCTAAAAATTCCTCATGTGCTGCATATATAATATAATCCATATCTTTGTATTGTTCTTCCTTGTAAATGGAGATCTTAACCTTTTGTTTCTCATATTTAGCCTTCCAGGAATTTTCTCCTAAAGCCACTTGAATTCTTGTGTATAGAGAATATTTTTTTTGGTTTTCAACTTTCCCATTTCTCCACTTATCTTCTCATTTTCTTTAACCAATTTCTTACTAGTTATTTTATAAGTTTTAGTTTCTTCTTTTAGGTGCCTTTCCATGATTTTGATTACCTCTAGGCTATCAGTTATATCTCTGACCCTGATAAGGTTTTTTTTTTCCTCCTTGATATTTTTATAAACTGAAGTTTATTCCTCATTATTTTAAAAATAGGAATCTCTGTCTACAGGATTTTCATACACCTCTTGTTGCAACCTCTCAATGATTTCATTTTCTTGTTTATTTAAAAGGGATGTATCCATGACTTGCATTTCTAGTTCTGTTGAATTCTTCTTTTTCGATCTTCTAGAAATGTTTAAAAATGATGTTTCCCTCTCTACCATATTTGTCTCCTTATTTTTCTTTGACCTGGTTTTAGGATAAAGAGGTGAATGCACAATATTTCTTGTTTCATGTATTGGTTTAAGTTTGTTTTCAGTAACTTGTTCTAGAAAATTATTTTCAATCAGAAAATTTTCCTAAACCATTCCCTTAACTTTCATATAACAATCCAGAAGGATTTTTATGAGTCCCTGGTGAAGAATTTTGGCTTCTTTGGGCTTGGTCTCAGATTTTACACTCTCAATAATTTTCATCAAATTTTTATAAAAGAAGTAGGAAAAATTGATTATGATGTCTCCTTTAATATGTTGTAGTAACCTGACATGATATAGGTGTACCACACTATGTCTGTTATCAAAGGTGAAAAAATTTTGAATTATCAAAACTAGCTCTACCCAAGGTTCATTGAACCACTCCCTTGGAATCCCCTTTGACCTATCAAAAGAACCCTTTCTGTTTTATCCAAGAATAACGTCCAACCCTTACCTTTGAAATGCAATCCCTTATGATATAGTTCACTTGATGATGAAGACTCTAAAGCTTCGAAAATATATTATGGAGTCAAAGGAATATGTAAAATACCCACCATGGTTTCATCATTTTTGTAATTGTTTACAAACTCTCTTGTGACATCCTCATTGTTCCCTTTGAATTTTTGAAGAAAGCCTATTAAGCCTGACTGATAGAGTTTCTCAACGGTTTCTCTATTATAATGTTCAATTTGAAAAACTTTGGTTTCTGCTCTTGAATGTCTGAAAACCATTTGATGTACCCATCTACTATCATTAACTTCATCTCTGTAAAAAAAATTCAAGTACTGGATGTTATCACAGTAGTAAGGCTTACCTCTTATTTACTTCTCTTTCCAATCAATCCTTTGTTTTCCCTTTGAAAAATGTGAGCTTGCTGCTTCAAATAAACACAAGATTTGATAGAGAGGTTTAAGAAAACATAAAAAATTTAGGTTTCTATTATCCTACTCCCCATTTGATTCTAGTCCTTTTTTTCAAACAATCCTTTGCCTCTGTTTCGTAACAAAAAATTGATTGTGTAAAAAAAAATGAATTTTTTTATACGACAGTGTCTTCTCACCCTCTGATTTCATACAAAATTCTTTTCCAAAAACATAGCATGATGTATATAATTTAAACTCATCATTTATGCAAGATAGTAACTCAACCATTTCATCAAAAATATCATAATGAGTTCACTATTTTCCTTAAAACATTCACCAGACTCTATCCTCTACTATGTAAAAATACAAAAACATGTTTCACTGTGTCTTCTAAACCAATCTTCCTTCAAAAATCCTAATTCGAATTCTTCTACTGAGTGTGAAAATAAAATTACTCTATTACACAGCTCAAAAATGAATTCACTTGTGCAATTCAAACCAGAATTCACCATTCTCTATTTTCATTTATTTTGAAATAGAATATTGTGTATGAGGATGTGTTCAAGCTTACCTGTCTTTATAATGATCCTCATGATCTTCTATTGTGATCCTCATGATCTTCCTTCTAGTTTAACTGAGGTCTCTGTTGTTTCAATAAATGCCAATCTCATCAATGTCCTCACTCAATGTTTTACCATTTACTCAATTAATCAACAAAACATTTATTTGTTGACTGATGGCAGAGTATTTATGAATGGTGTCAAAGTGTTTATGAGTGGTGTCAAAACAAAATATAATGCAATGACAATATTTAGGGATCGAAATAGAGAATTCCTTCTATAACTCTCAGTTTTTTTTAACAACCCCGAGATTTATTGATGCAACCATCGTTATTTTGAACAATAAAATCGGACTTTACTTCTTACCTTCTCCTTCACGGGATGTCACCTCCTGATATCATGGTTGCTTGATAACTTTTCCGAATTTGTTGGCTTGAGACTTCATTTAACCCCCCTTATAGCTTCATTTATGTTCTCCGTTATATTTTTGGCCTTCTTCTCTGCATTATATCTCTTCTATTCTCCTCACAGTTTTATTCATTGTCTTCTCTCAGCTTCTGTGTTTATTTATTTCTCACGGAGTTACAAAAATGGATGTGTGCTTTGATTGCATGCTCTCCTTCTCTCACCAAGCCTTCGAAAGGTGATGATGGTGAAAAAAACAATGTATATTAGTTTTTTTAGGTCATAGTAATGGTATAAATATTCTCATAAGTTTTACACAGTGTTATGATATGGAATTTGAAATTATTTTGAATGTTAATCAACCACCGCTTGACTGGTTCATATGTGGCTTTCCCTGTCTGTCATGCTGACTCTATTGTACATTCTGTCCTTTTTTTACTTATTATGCAGCCCCTTTCACGTTTTTCTTTTATGACCATGTGTGTTTCCATAATCCGCATAATGTCCAATAGCATATGCACCATCATATTGCTTGTATTCTCATCACCTTATGCTATCATTTCCTCGTTCCTCCACTGTTGCATGTATTATGGTTTCGTCATAGTTTCATCCATAGCATACATCATTGTCATGCATTTGTTTTGTCATATCATCATACTTTAGGTTAGTTTGCATTCACTATTTGTATTATTATTGCACACTTGCTCCATTACCTTAGCTTATCACCATTTATGATTGCGCTCGTTGCATTTTTTTTTATTGTTTGAAATAGTTGCGCTATTATATAGTTTTGAACTTTAGGTTTTCTCTTTTATTTAATTTTTTAAAAATTGACCAATGAAATGGTCATATTTTTAAAATTAAATATTTATAATGATAATAACTCCTTTGTTTGTTTATTGTAGGTCCTCCAAGGGTGTAATGTTAGCCTTTTATTTATGATTCTTTGGTTTAGAAAAATAGGCTAAGGTATGGTATGGATAGATTAGGGAATTTTTTATTGAGTAATTAGGATAGTGGTATGGATATGAGTATGGATAAAATAGGGATAAAAATCATAGATGATGAAATGTAAGTGATGAAAATGTAGGTATAAAGCTGTAGATGATAAAATGTAGGTGGTAAAAATGCATAACCAGTACTAAATTAGTTTTACAATTCTAGAATAGTTTCACAAAAAAATTGAAAATTTAAGAGCAGATTTTACTTATTGTACTTGTATTCCTGCAAACCATTTAACGTTCATGATGGTTGACATTGTGTTTATTGTTATGATGACTCTTGTAGACTATGTAGAGACATTTATTTCTTCTTTGCATTTGATTTGATTGAGAATAATGTTGTTCAGGTTCCTTCTGTAGGTTAAACTTTGAAATTTCAGGTCCTTTCTGATATGATCTTCATTTGATATAGCTCAGGTCCCTTTTGACATTTTAAATTTTTGGGTCCCTTCTGGCGTAATTTTCAATAATGTTCAGGTCCCTTCTGGAATAATTTGCAATAATGTTCGAAAATTTCTTCCACCATAATGATACAGGTCCCTTTCTGAATAATTTTTCAATAATAATTCAGGTCCCTTTTGTATATGTTGAATGAGTTACTAGGTTCCTTTGTAATTTATTTCATATTTCATCTTCAATTTAGCTACTAAACCTATTTTCATAGTTTTTTATTACACACCTTCCCCCAATAAGATGATTTTACTTTTCCTCAAGTCTGCGATGTCTTGGAGGGTATATCTGCAAAAATATTTTAGTACAAAAATGAAACAAAAAGAGAATTCATATTGGCCAAAAAAGTTGGCTTTCCGATATGAATT
The DNA here is from genome assembly GCA_034641835.2 of Pinus albicaulis. Lineage (NCBI taxonomy): Eukaryota > Viridiplantae > Streptophyta > Pinopsida > Pinales > Pinaceae > Pinus > Pinus albicaulis. Next base: position 659,393,025 of record CM076574.1, on the reverse strand, counting down.
CGAGTTTGTATTGTGCCAGTTTCCTGGATTTTCACAACCAAACTCTTTTATCATTATTTTTTTATTATTTTTTTTAATTTTTTTTTTGTTCTTCTTCTCCTGGAATTATGGAAGGCATATTGCTATGTTGCCCCATTAATTCCAGATCTGAATCCATCGAAATTTTTCTTATAAAATCCTTTTATTTATAGGCTTATTGTAAATTTTAAGCTTATGTCCATTAACGAAAAATGAAACAGATGCTTTGTCAATTGTTTTTATCTTGACAACTCCATTTTCAAAGGTTTCTTCAATCTCATATGGCCCAAGCCAATGAGTCATGAATTTTGATTTGAAATATTTGAACTTCGAGTCGAACAAGAGTGCCCAATCTCATTTATGAAACACTTTATTATTTATGAATCGGTCATGCCATTTGATCTTTTGTTCTTGGAAAGGAGATGTGTGTTCCACTGCTTGCTCTCGTATCTCATCTAGTTGGCTTGATTCCATAATTATTTTTTGTTGTGCCTCAGACAATTCCATCCCCAATTCCGTTGCTAGTTTGTATGTATGTATTTGAAATTATATGGGTAATAGGACTTCTTTTCCACACACTAACTGATATGGATTGAACCTAGTTATGTTTTTCCAAGTTATCCTATATGCCCATAGTGCATCTTTTAATTTCTCTGACCAATCCTTTATGTCCCTTTGTACAGTCTTTGTCATGATGTTCTCTAGGACTTTGTTTGTTGATTCCACGTGTTTGTTTGCTTGAGGATGATACAAAGTTGATTTTCTATGTTTGATCTTATATTTCTCTATAAGATATTAAGCAAGTTTTTATGTCAATTGTGTGCCTTGGTCAGTTACTATCTATCTCAGAACTCCATACCTTACAAATATATCTTCAAATAGAAAAGACTTATGTTGCACGTGCTACTACCTTTGCCTCCACCCACTTAGTTACATAATCTTTACATACCATGATGTACTTCTTTTAATTGTATGGAGGGTTAATTGGTCCCACAAAATATAGAATCCATTGTTCAAATGGCTCAATTAGTACTTGTGGCTTTAATGGAATTTCATTTGATGCCACTGTCCTACCAATTCTTTGGCAGTTGTCACATATTTTCACATAGGTCCTGGAGTCTTTGAATATGGGTAGCCAGTAGTAGCCATGTTTCAGAACTTTGTATGTTGTCCTCTTATCTGCAAAATGACCACCACATGGTTCATCATGACATGCTTTCAAATTTTCAATAATCTCATCTTCTCTAACACATTTTCTAATCATTAGATCAACACCTTTATAAAATGGATCTCCATTGACCCAACTATATCTAGCATTTTCTCTAATTTATTCTTCTTTTCTGCTTGTTCGTGTAATAAGAAGGTAGGATGCCAAATGATAAATAGTTAGATATATTTGCAAACCACAGAGTTTTAACATTTATAGCAAATAGATGTTCATCCAGAAAATTATTTGATACTGGATTTGGATCACAAGGTGAATGTAGTCTTGACAGAAATTCTGCAACTTGGTTATCTTTTCTCGGTCGATCTTGTACAATAATGTTAAATTATTGTATTAATAACAACCATCTAGTTATTCTGCCATTTGTGATTGATTTTTTCATTAAATATTTTATGGCTGAATGATCCATGTGGATATAAACTTGATAACATGTTATATAATTTTTAAATTTATTAACTACATGTACTACAACTAACATCTTTTTCTCTGTAATAGTATAGTTCAATTCTGTCGGTGTTAAGTTTTTGTTGATGAAATATATGGCATAATTAAACTGATTCTCTTTTTTTCCCAAGTGATGCTCCAATAGCTTTATTAGATGCATCAGTTGAAATGTGAAATGGCAAAGACCAATTAGGTCCTCGAAGAATGGGTTCAATTGAAAAAATTTCTTTTAATTTTTCAAATGCATTTTGACAATTATTTGTCCATTGGAATTTCACATCTTTCACAAGTAGCTTGAATAATGGCAAAGCTATTTTACTGAAATTTTCAATAAATATCCTATAGTAGCATGCATAACCCAAGAAACTTCTAACTTCTTTTTGTGTTGTGGGTGGTGTTAAATTCACAATGAATTAAATTTTTTCAAGTCCACCTTAATCCCTGAAGAACAAATATGGTGTCCCAACACTATCCCCTCAGTTGACATCATAAAACATTTTTCATTACTAAGTGATAGATTTTTCTCTATGCATCTTTTTAACACTTTTTCAAAATTTTGTAAACAATCATCATATGTTGTACCATACACATTGAAATCATCCATGTAAACTTCCACACACTCATGAATCAAATCAAAAAGTATTGCAAGAAATTCTCTCTGAAAAGTAGCAGGTGCATTATATAAACCAAAGGGTAATACATTGTATGCATATGTTCCCCATGGGAATGCGAATTTTTTCTTATCTTGATCTTCTAATGCTATATTTATATGATTATATCCACTAAATCCATCAAGAAATGAAAAAAAATTCTTTCCAACTAATGAATCTAACACTTGATCAATCAATGGTAAAGGAAAATGATCTTTTAATGTAGCTTTATTGAGTTCTTTGTAATCCACAGAAATTATTCATTTCCCATTTTTCTTAGGTATGACAACTAAGGGTGAAACCCATTGACAATTTGAAATAGTTTAGATAAATCAGACTTATAATAGTTTTTGTAATTATTCTTTCACTATTTCCTTCATCATGGGGTTCATTTATCTTTGTGGTTGCCTTACAGGTTTTATTTTATTATCCGTGTAAATTTGATGGATGCATGTTTTTGGCGGAATTCCCAACATGTCTTTAAAATCCCAGGAAAAATATTTTGAATACTTTTGCCACAATGTTATTAGATTTTCCTCTTCTGATGATTGTAAGTTGTTACCAATATTCAAATGTCTCTCGGGACTGATTTCAATGATTTTTCTATTCGAATTGGTAATTGAATTTACAGGAAAAATTCTTTCAAATGTATTTTGCAATGATTGTATAGTGCAATTTTCTTGAAAACATTTATTTAAAAGATAAGTAGCAGCTTCATATTGAGTTACTCTAAGCTTCTCTGAAATATTTGGTTCTGAGATGAATAGATATAATAATTCCTCATTTTCATCCTCCTCTCTAAAATAATAAACTTGATTAAGAATAAGAATAGATTGAAGTTCTTGTGGTTCCTCTCCATCAATCCATGATAATAAATAAGGAGATTGAGCGGAAGGATATAATGTAACATGATTTATTTTAGCTCCATGTGTAATAATCATGCTTCCTGACCTACATCCAATGTAAGCATCTATGGTGGATAACCATGGTATGCCTATAATTAAGGGATGCCCTCTTAAATTTGTTTTTGGCTACAAAATCAAGAAGTCTATAGGATACTCCCATGAATCCAGCGAAACAATGATATATTCCAATACAACTTTTGGGATAGCTTTAGATTTGTTTGCAAGTTTTAAAACTGTAGTAGTAGGTCTAATGTTGTTCAGATTCAAATGTTTTATAGTCTCTCTTGTCATAACATTGATAGCTGCTCCCAAGTCTATTAAATTATTTGGCACAAATTTTTTTTTAATTGAAATGGTAACCATAGGAATTCCTAGATCAACATATTTTTCAATGGTTGTGTTTGTGGACATGAGACTAGCTAAACTTCCAATTATCTGTATTATTGGTTTATCCTTCTTTCTTCTGCCAGATTTCCTAATGCATAATTCCTTTATTCTTTTTTCATATATTGGAATGCCTTTAATTTCCTGCAACAAAGAAATTTTAACATATGTGTTTTTCAATTCATCCAAACTATTAAAATCAAGCAGAGATATTGGAATATTCTATTGTATCAATGTCTCTGGATATGGCAGAGTCTATGTCGTAATAGATTTACCTTTCTGAATTTTCTTTTCCGATTGAGATTGTTGACTTTTTTCTCTTGTTCAATTTCCTCTTCAATTATCGAAGGAGAATATTTTTGTAACACCTTCCTAGACCTTAGGTGAACATCTTGTATGGGAAGAATTGAATAAGTATCTTCCACATGATATGCTCCTCTATCCACCTTCTTACTTCTATTAGCTACTGGCTAAGCTGGAAATTGTGTTGGTCTAGGAGGTGGCTGGTTAGTGGGCAACTAAAGTTGCTGCAGTTGACTTAGCATTTGTTGGTTTTGAGATGGATATGGAATTGGTCGATGTTTCTAGAATTTTTGATATTTAGGAAATGGTTTCGGAGGGTATGGTTGTTGATATTGATACTGCTGAGGATACATATGCTATGGTGGTGGATTTCCATAACCATATCCCATCCAACCTTGTGCAGGTTGGTTTTTATATTGTTGTGGTGGCCAAGCCTGCCATGGCATTCGTGTATTCCATGTATTTTGAGGATATTAAAAATTTTGGGGGTTTTTTTGAGGGAATCGCTCATTTATCCTTGGTTGCCAAGGTCTCCTTGGTGCCATATAGTATAGAGAATCTACTCCTTGCACTTCTTCTCCTTGCAATTCTTTTAATTTCGGACATTTTTCTATAGCATGATTTTCTGTGCAAATTCCACACACTTGTACACCTTGCAAAGTGCATTCCCTGAGTGGATTTTTTTGCCTACAGTTTGGACAGAAAATTGCGAAGATTTCATCTTACTCTTCTTTATTTTCCTTATATTTCAAGACATATAATTGTGTTTCCAAAGTGCTTAAGAGATCTATTTTGAAATTTTCTAACAGACTTCCTATCTCTGCTCTTGTTACTGCACCTGCTGCAGATTTGGAAGCTTTTGGTGAAATATCTCTCTTTCCACTTTTTTCTATTCCCCTAGAGTAGTTTTGACATGGTTCAACAATTTCTTCAAATTTTAAATTGTAGATATATCCTTTTCCCATTAAATTAAGAATGTATAAATACTCATCTCTGATACCCTTAAGAAAAATAGTGCGGATGGTATCAGTACTAAGAGAGTGATGTTTGGATTTATGTAAATTGTAAAGGAATATTTACAAATATTCTTCCAAACATTCTTCTTCTTGTTATGTCATTCTGAAAATGTCTTATTTCGAGTCTCTAGACCTGTAGTAAGCTTGATACTTTTTAAGAAAAGAAATTATTCATATCCTCCCAAGAAGTAATTATATGTTCCCCTAATCCCATGAACCATTTCAAGGCTGTCGCTTTTAGAGTAGCAGGAAAAAATCGAAGCTTGTGTGTGTCATCAGTATATTCATAGGTTCTACATAAGATATCAAATTCAATCATGAATGCATCAGGATCTTCTGTTAACATTCCATAGAAATTAGGCAATACAGAAGGTGGAATGTTGTTCATTTTTATTTATTATTCTAGTATTGCTCTTTCATCCAAAATAGGAAAGCCAAAAGTAGTTTCCTTATCATTGTTAACTTCTTGCTCATTTTCTTGTGTTCTTAAATTTTTATTTTCTCTTCTTGCTTCTTCCTCTATTCTTATATGTTCTTCTACTCTTTTTTCATTGGGGGAATTTTGAGGTATAAATGGGCCTCCTAAGGAAAATGTACAATAAAAATTCACTTTATGAGAACTAATCACATTTTAGGGGATGACATCATCCATAATGGTTGAGGTGGCATTACTTGAGTTAAAGGTACTTACTTGTCACATTCTCAATGGTGGATAAAGACTCATGGTTAACCATTGTAGTGCTCTAAGTAATTTTAAAGTCAAAGTAAAGTACTCATAATAAATGTCATTTCACACTTTTTGAATAAAAATATATTATTGTCATTTCATATTTCTTGAAAGAAACAATGCATATCCCTATACATTTATTATATTATGTTATTATTATATACTATATTAATTACATGTTGTTATACAATTTAAATAATATAAATTTTAATTAATAACATATAATATAATTAATAATTTATAAATTTATATTTATGTTTTATTTTAAGTTATTTAAGTACAAAGGACAAATTCATTAGTTGCTCAATGATAATGATTATTTCTTGAAAAGCTCATTCTTATTTATAGTCACATCAATAAAAAAATTTTATTAATTTTATTTTGGTACAACTTTTGAATTGAATTTAACTATGGTTGCATGGATTGTGGTGAAAAAAGTGAATTGAAAATTTATAAATATTATTTTATTGGTTTAGCTATTATTTTATTATTTCCTTAGGAGGCCCATTTTAGACCTCAAAATTCCCCTAATGACTACTCTGCCTTTCTTTCTGCATCAATTCTTCTTTCTTCTTCTTCTTCTCTTCGCCATTCCCTTTGTTGTCTTTCATATTCTAGTCTTTATACAGGAGTCATGTTTGGTCTAGTTGATCCTCTCCTTCTTCAGCCATGTTGGAATGGGGTTCCCTAAGCTATGTTTTTTATATAATTTTGTAATAGTCGGTCTTGCATAGGGTTTTTGGGGCAGGTCAAAGCCCCCAATGTTTCGTAATGGGTTAAAGGGTAGCTCTAGGGTCCACAAACCATGGTTTGTGGACCATAGGATAGCAAAGGATACAATTATATAAATAGATAGATAGTTGGGTCTAATAGATAGGAAGAAGTAAGATTGATGCTATGTGCGAATTGTTGAGATCCGTTTTTGGTTTTTTTGGGTAAGAACTCCTACTGGCTATGTGTGCGAGTTGTGTTTTGGGTTGTAATTGGTTTTTGGATAAAAATGAATTCAAAATATATTTGAAGTATATTTATTATATCTAGACTGATTTTTTTATTACTGAAGTTCATCTGTGTGATTGATTTAAACTGCGAATGTATTTGTGATCTAGGAATTAGCTGCGATTATAATGTTCTGCGATTGTAATTTTTGATGCGCATGTGGATGTGAATGTATTGATCAGAGCTATTAATATTAGTATTTTTTTATGATTACTTGCTGATTATACTGCTAGAAGCCTGCTAATAGACTCAATCTATGTGAATCTGATAGTTTCAATGTTGATCTGTCTTAATTACCTACTCTCTCCCAGGGTGTGGAAACCTGGTTCCAACACCCTCACATACTACTTCGGGTGAGACCTTGGCTTGTGAAAGCAGGTCATTGCTCAAAGGGCCATTATTATAGGGGTTTGTTGGAAAACCTTAACCTCTGAATCTAGGTCAGGAAAACTCAAGCCAACAAATGGTTCCATTATCGGGACCAGGAGCATTTTGAGAGAGATATTGGGTAATGCCATGAGGCCGGTGGAGACCTGACAAATTGGAGCTCGAAGACTGGTTTGAAAGACATATTCAGGAGTTTTATGTGAAGGAGAATTGCAGCATGAAGCTAACAATTGATAAGTGGAACAATAAGTACATTTTCACTGAATTATATGAAATTTTCTTTGTAACTTTTACGCACAAGCTCCAGGAGTGGCTACCAAGGCTCGTAGATTTTTAGACGTGTTGGAAGGACGATCAGATAATGCATTGGACTCTGGAATTGATTCAACAACAGGGGAATACTTACAACACGATCACCGATATGATAGATCATTGGGTGGATAGCATGCTAGGAGGGTTTATAATAGAATTCACAGTTGATCAGTTCGTATCCTATTCTGAGGTGAATCAAAGGTTCTTCAAAGGATTCTGGGGTAATTTCTTACGAAAATTTCCATTACTAATAAAAATATTGTTGTGCAAAAAATGAATTTTGTGCGGCCACACCAAATGAATGACCTCTGATCAGAACAAGAGTACGACACGAAATGGTAAGTACTACCGAACCAACCAAGAAGGGGATAGATCCATCTATAGTCCATTAAGAGAGTTAGTTGTGCATGGAGGGAATAGTCCTCTCGCTACACCACCTTTGAGTTAGCATAACGGTGAGGACTCCCCCACACCTCTATCACAAGCAGAAGAAGATATGGCCACGCACATGAATCTACCCACCTTCAAGGGTGTAGGAGATGAAGATATGGACCAATTTTGGTTTGTAGCAGAATCAGTATGGATTGCGCAGAATGTGGCTAGTGATGTTGTAAAAGGAGCGCAACTATCCCTCACCTTTGAAGGAAGGTGTTACACACTAATTTTTCACTGTCCCTACAATCCCCATCTCGCCTATTGGAGGGTCATTTCTGTGACCAATAAGTAGTGTCAAGCCTTGCAAATACCATCATTGCATCCCTTTTCATGAGGGAAAAAATCCTTCTATCGACCATTTCCTGAGAAAACCACTAAAAACACCTATTTTTGCCTTGGCATTGGTAGCACGTTATGCCCTCGTGCCAATGCGGAAAATTAATACTAAGGCTGCGCCAGTTGGCATTCTATCCCAATTAAGCACCCATGCCAATATTTTTATGGAAAGTTTTTTAAAAATAAAGGCAAAGTTTCGATCACAAAAGCTTCGTGGATGAGTCATAGGGAGTGGTTTGACTCAATAACCGCGACCTTCCTCCTTTGTCCTCTTGTTTCCACCTTATGGGGAAACCTCCCAAGGGATAAGGCCTCCCTTCCATTATTGTAGGGATCCAAACCTCTTCCTCTCCTCTATAAATATAGCCATATTCCATTGATGTGCTAGTTGAACAGATGGCTAAAAGAGTTAGCATAGAGAAGAAGCAATCATAGCTTCAGGAGAACAGTGCAGAGTGTGATTGTTTTTGTGTGTTGAGAACATAAAGAGATCTTGGACCTTTGTTCATGAGAGTGTGGCAAACGTGCTTGGATATAGACCTGCCCAGTGAGAGCCTCAACATCAAGGCTTGGTTGTAAACTCCCCTCGAATTCAGTCACCATGCTAGCGGCATGCAAATTTTTTCAAGCATATTTTTTTTCCGTTTCAAGCTTGTGTAAAAATGAAACCAACTTGAAGCAGAGTTTCCTGATTTCAAGCTTGTGTAAACAGGAAACCATTCCCATTTTACCTCTCATGATTGCCATTTTATCAGCCTATTTTTCCAGATGATCCTTCATTTTCTCATTCCACCGTCACTATTTGCTTGGCTGATCATATGCCTTCACTTGGTTTTTTTACCCATTCGTGAGGAACCACTGTGATGAGTGGTCTTGTTAGCCATCCTCTTGACCTTTATCTTGTTCTGATTAGTTTTACCATTACTGGAACTAGTTGCTGCCCTTTATACCACTCGTTCCTCTAGGAGGAGTCACCTTTCAGCTCTTTTTTGACTCTCTAAAATTGAAAAGATTGCCGAGATACTTATCGTTTTGAACTCGTTAAACAGATGCAAAATGATATCTACCCAGTATATGTTTACCTATTTTTTGGGATGGGATAGACTATTTACGAAAAAGGGATATCTTAGCCTATCGTGACTAAGAGGTTCTCTCAGACACAGTTTTCTACCTTTTCGGATCTGTCAGACTATTTACAAAAAGGGACTGCTGGAGTTTTCTTTTCTGCCTTCTTTTCTAACTCTCTAAACATGAAAAGATGCCAAGTTCTTCCTTTGTAAAACTCGTTAAAACTGATGACATCAGACTCCGTCGTTATGACGTTATTCGAGTTCCTCCTTCCTAGGACTCATAAAATGTACTAGGTTGGATTTTTCTGAAGGACAAACTTATATGACAAGCATATGGTATCTTATTCAAGATTGTGTAAAAATAAAGAGGCACTCACCAAAAATGGTGGGGGAAAATGGAATTTATTCATCAGTTGTGTCAACAGTATGTCACTCTTGAACATGACACTTGTCTACAGCTCGTGTTGGGTTGGGATATCTTCATTCTGTCACTTTTCCTCCATGGGTTTTGGAAATCCATTTGATTCTCATCCAATTACCAATTTTTTCAACATGACCTCTGATCCTATTTGAGTCAAATGCTGCCAAATTCCAAAGTCGTGTCGCAGATATGTTCAAGAGAAAATATTTTTGCAGTTTGTACATTCCTTGATCCTCTATTTCAGTCTTGATTCACACTCATATTACCTTCTCTGTTTCATGTCAATGATGTGGGATTCATTATGACCCTTCTTCAATGGATCGCTTCCTGTCGAATTCAACTCATTATCCGGGAAGTTGATCTAGAGACTCCTTTCTGGTACCTTACAGCTTGCATGCCCTAATGGTAATTTATTCACATTTGACGATAGGTTTACATCATTGGCCTTCAATCAAGTGATTTCACGGGTGTTTGACTTCAGCTCACTATTCACATTTCGTGGATTGTACTAGTATTACCTTGAGAGCCATTGACATTATGGGTGGTTTCTCTCGCACTTGTTAACGGTTCACATCCTTGACCAGTAATCAAGTGATTTTCTAGCATGTTTGACTTCAACACATCTATTCACATGTTGGAATTTTTACTTTTATCGGGTGGTGTTGGAGGGCAAGACCCTGGGCATCGATCAAAAAAGTCCAGGTTGCGAGGAGTGATGAGTCATTCATGATTATATACATGATTATTTTGACGGATGGTTGCAACCATACCGTGGGTTCTCTTGTTTTGATCCTCTCTATACAAATGGCTATACCCATACCGTGGATCTATTTCATATGATCTGTTTATTTAGATGGCTGCATCCATGTCAAGGATCCATTCACATGATCATTTTCTTGATGGATAGCTGCACCTATACCATGGATTCATGTATTTTCAATAGAGATTTCAGTTATGTATATGTATCTATGCTTGATTTGCAGGTCTCCCGACAGTAGTGTCTGGTTCATTGCATGTACTTGTAAAGCATTTCACCCCTCACTCATGTTCATACCTCATACTTTAGGGGGCATCTGTTACATAGTAATTTTTCACTGTCCCTTCAATCCCCATCTCACCCATTGGGGGGTAATTTCTATGACCAATAAGCAGTGTCATGCCTTGCAAATACCATAATTGCATCCCTTGCCATGAGGTAAACAATCCTTCTGTTGACCATTTCCTGAGAAGACCACTAAAAACACCTATTTTTTCCTTTGCGCTGGTAGCCCATTATACCCTCACGTCAGTTAGGAAAATTAAAACTAAGGCCATGTAAGTTGGCGCTCTGTCCTAGTTAAGCACTTGTGCCAATCTGTTTATGGATTTAAAAAAAAAAATAGAGGCGAAGTTTTGATCACAACAACTTCGTGGATTAATCATAGGGAGTGGTTCGAATGAATAACCACGACATTCCTCCTTTGGCCTCTTTTTTCCACATTATGGGGAAAACTCCCAAGGGATAAGGCCTCCCTTCCACTATTGTAGGGATCCCAACGTCTTCCTCTCCTCTATAAATATAGTCATATTCTATTGATGTGCTATTTTAAAATGTTCTAGTTGAACAGATAGCTAAAAAAGTTAGCATAGAGAAGAAGCAATCATAGCTTCGAGAGAATAGTGAAAAGTGTGACTATTTCTGTGTGTTGAGAACATAGTGAGATCTTGGACCTTTGTTCATGAGAGTGTGGCAAACTTGCTTAGATACAGACCCGCCCAAGGAGAGCCTCAACCTCAAGGCTTGGTTGTAAACTCCCCTTGTCTTTATCATAATAAAATGCATCTGATGTTTATCTTCCACTCTTGTTTACAATTATAATGATATTTCTAGCATTCCTTGATCAGTTAGATAGGCTGTAATTGTTTTTATGTTTGTCATGTTTTTATGCTTGTCGTGGTGTCTTGACTGTATGTACAGGTAATCGAATGTTTGCAGCAACGTGTATCGAGATGGAGAAGAGCGACAGATAAAGAAGCTTCGACAGAAGATGACAACATAGCATCAGAACAAGGTAGGACATATTCCTTGCTCTAAATTTCGTATAAAATATAGGAAGGTAGATGTTAGTGTGTTCCTACAGTTTCTAAACCCACCCTAGGGCTAGAGGGATTGCCTCTATCCATAGAGGGGATTTACCTGGACAAAAAATTGGCGATTCCGTTAAGGAGTTTCTTTTGAGTTTGTCACTATTTGTGGTCTTTTTCATTCGACGGATTTAGTCGAATGACCATTTCCCTGTTTGTTCCTATGTTTTTCATCAATTAAAATCTTTTAGTTTTTTCTTGAAGTGGTGAGTCTGGCCTTGGTTGGGAGAAACTCTTTGTTTTTTTCCTGTTCAGGCATTGTCGGTTTTATTTTTCTGATAGTTGCTAGACCCACCCTAGGGCTAGAGGGATCGCCTCTATCCATAGAGGGGATTTACCTAGACAACAGAAGGGCCCTGGACTGGTATATGGGGTATATAGGCCAGCATGCAGACTTGTCTATTGAAGAGATTAAGAATGCTTTAAAACAACAGTTCCAGAAGCCTATGTTCTACTCTTAGCTAGTAACTAACTTGAAATATTTTAAACAAGGACCCACTGAATCTATATGGGAGGTTGACCAGTGGTTAAAGAAGTTTATCAGAGATGGGGAATTTCAGTATGATGATAGATAGCAAAAGGAATGGTTCATCTCCATGCTACTACCTCACCTGCACGGACCTATGGGACAGGAAGCAATTAAGACGCAAGAGAAAGCCTTGGAGATCGCTATGAAGCTAGAAGTTGTGCCAAGAGAGGATGCCCAGTTTGGGGTGCAGCAGATCTAGGGGTAGATTGAGGCAATTCACCTCAAAATCCAAAATCTACAAAAAAAACGAGGAAAAGAAGCTAGCCCAGACATATGGTGCATAAGATGCAGGGTGTCTGGCCACACCAATGATCAGTCTCCTCTACTAGCAGACTACATGCAAGTTGTGGGACCCAGCCCATTGTATCCTAAGGGGGTTGCGGGGCCAAGTGTTCTGACGTTATGGTGTGCTGACTGTCGCATTTCCTGACTAAATGATACCAACCACTACCCCCGTCTTGTTGCATATGTTCTAGAATTGAAGCAACAATGGTGCCACTTTTTCTCATCTGTGGGACATGAGAAACATAACTATTGGAAATGTGACTTACTGATAGACTGAGGAAACCTATACAAGGTACAAACCGACCATTCTTCACCACTATCTCCCTCAAGCAAAGGAGGCTCCCCAACCAAAGGTAGGGGAGGGGGAAGGGGTGGAGGCGTAGGTCGAGGGAGAGGGAAATTGATCAGTTATAATTGTGGAGAAATAGGGCACTTCACAAGGGACTGTCCGAACCCTGCATGACAATATTGTCGATATTGTTGACAGTTGGACCATGTGATCAAAGACTGTCTATTCTTGATAGCAAAAATGTAGGAAAAATAGTAGACAACAACGCAGAATGTGCAAAGGGTTAAGGCAGAACCGTGAAATCAAGGACCAAGTATTAATGTCATAACATGCAGTGGCATCGCTACTAAAGGATCTTAGGAGAAAGCCACAGCTAAAACCCTTATCTGGAATTATGCTATAAAACTAGAAAACTCTGACCTATAGAAGGAGAAAGAAACCTTGATCAAAGCTCGCAAATACTTTACGAAGGAGGAGGCATCTACTTCCAAGGCTCCAAAAAACTTAAGAGCTGACGACGAAGTTAAACCATTCCTACAAGCATGTACGAAGCTGCTACGCAACCAGAAGGTAGTAGATAATCTTGAAACATTATAGACAGCTGTGTGGAAAGAACTGACCCTACTACATAAGTTAAGGATGTTCACAAGCTATACAAGCATAAGAAACGCACTAGTTAAGAAATGTGGCTAATTGCATAGATTAGAGATTATGAGATGGATCTAGTCATCTTGGATTTATAATATCATGCTAATGTCTTGCCCAAGAAAACATGGAAAAGGATGGGAGAGCCTAAGATAGAATGGTCTACTATACAGCTGCACATGGCTAACCAACATAATATTATACCATTTGGGGGATTGTCAAATATTATGGTAGATATCGCAGGAGTTAAGGTACGCACAGATTTTGAAGTAATTTAGATCATGGAGGATGTAGACCCTTATCCTGTACTCCTAGGACTAGATTGGGAAATAGACATGTGAGGCATTATCAATGCAAAGAAGAGAAGCATGTTTTTTTTAAATGAGGGTATGAGAGTAATAGTCCCACTAGACCCTGCGGAAGGAGAGTGGTATATAGAATCAGTGCGTGAAGAAGATGATGGGGATCACATTTATAAACTAATTTCCCATGACAAGGATTGGATTAATCCTATAGCTGATGGAGTGCTTTGTTGGGAGAAAGAGAGAGAATGCCTCTCTGACACGAATGGGGAGATAGAAAATTGGTAGAATTGATTACATGACGTATCTATGCTGCAATGTCTTAGGATCACAAAGAGCTTCTGGTGTATCTCCTCAGAGGTAAGAGAACTACCCTGATTTGATGGTTCTGGCAGTATTAGAGATTTTTTGCAAACTTTTGAAGTTGAAGTTCTAAGGGAGCGAAGAATGTGGGTGCTTAGCCTAGCCATGCGTGTAACCCCTGTGTGGTGGTGGGAAACTCATAAGGGGATGTTCCAGGATTGGGAAAAATTCCTTGAAATGATGATTCTATGGTTCGAACCTTCGGTTCACCTATGCATGGAGGTTTTCATTGGCCAAGGAGATCTGTGCAGGCACGTGGCAGCATAGATGAAGGCATGGTGTGAAGGGACCATGGATGAATGGGTCCATCTATTTATCCATGCCATGTGGCCAATTCCCACTGCATGGTATCTGGATGCAGAGCTACACCAGTGTACCTGCAATTGGGTGACCATGTAGGATTATTTTGTGAGGATGTTCGTGTCGATAGGAAGAACTAAGGCATTGGATGAAGCTTTATAGGACATTGATGCCTTGGCATTTGATGAAGCACGCCCTTGTATGGAGTAAGGGGCACCAACTTGGGATACGTAGATGTAGGATACCGTCAACTACTGCAATATATCAAAGGAGTAATGTGATGAAGACCCGTGAAATATCACTATCCCAGAATTAGAGGGAGAGCATGCAGTTTCTGAAACCCCACTGTAGACTGTCGATGTGACCAAGCCTCTTAAGCTAAGGGAAGTCAACATTGGAACAGAAGAAAAACCTAAGCTAGCTAATATTGGAGACCACTGGGATGATGATACTATTGGGAAAGTCGCAGAAATCCTGATAGATTACCAATAATTTTTTCTTATGAAATTCTCAGAATTCAAGGGGATTACAAGGGACCTAGGGGTCATACGTATCACTTTAAAATCAGATGCGTGCCCCGTTAAGCAGCGACCTTACTGATTAAACCCTGAGTATAAGGAGCAAGTAAGGAAAGAACTTGATAAAATGATAGCTACAGGTATCATTGAACCGATAGAACAATCATATTGGGTAAGCCCTATGGTGGTCTAGGAGAAAAATACTAAAGGAGAAATGTGAATATGTGTTGACGAGTTCAAATTGAACAATGCCTGTGTTCATGACCCCTTCCATATGCCTTTCTCAAACAAAATTCTTGATAGTGTTGGAGGGCAGGAAGCATACTCATTCACTAATAGGTTCTCAGGCTACCATCAGATTAGGATCACACCTAAATATCACAACAAAACTACGTTTTCTACTTAATGGGGATCCTTCTAGTACACTATCATGCCATTTGGGGTCATGAATTCCCTTGTCATATTTTCGTGGGTAGTGGTCGTAGTATTCAAGGAGTTCATCCACAGGTTCTTGGAGGTATATTTTGATGATTGGATAGTATTTGGTTTGGTAAAGAAGCATGTCTCAAACTTGCGCATGATGTTGGATGCCTGTAGGAAGTACCAGATCTCCCTAAATATTAAGAAGTTCATATTTTGAATACCTTTTGGGATCTTGGTAGGCCACATAGTCTGTCGACGGGGACTGATGGTTGAACCCGCTAAGGTAGTAGTTATCATCCACCTAGAAGTCCCTACAACTATGAAACAACTGCGCTCTATCCTTAGACACATAGGCTACTGAAGGAAGTTTATTCAAGGGTGCACGCTAATCATAGTACCCATGGAGAAGTTTCTAAAGAAGTAAGTTTGGTTTTTTTTGGATGCGAAGTGCCAACAGAGCTTTGAATTACTCAAGGAGAAGATGGTCTCTACACCTATCATCATATTTCCTGATTGGGAAAAGGTTTTCCATGTCCATGTAGATGCTTCAGGGATCGCTTTGGGAGTTGTCCTCACGTAGCCTCGGGAAGGAGACATTGAAAACCCAGTTGCATTTTCTAGTAGAAAACTCTCTAGTGCGAAGTGTTACTACTCCACTACTAAGCGTGAAGGTTTTCCCATGGTATATGCCCTGCAGAAATACTAGCATCATTTGTTGGGAGGACATTTCAAGATGTTAACAGATCACTCAGCTTTGAAGTACCTAGTGAATAAGCCTACATTGGGGGGGGGGGGTAATATTCTTTGATGGCTATTGCTATTTCAAGAATATGACTTTAATATCATCATGAAGCTGAGGAAACTAACTGTTAGGCTAGACCACTTATCCTGAATCGAGAGTGGTGAGGAAAAAACCAATCTAGAAGAAGGATTTTGTGATGCGCAATTGTTTGCTATTAAGGTGGTTGATGTGCACTTTTCCGACATGATTGAATTCTTAACTATGAGGATGGCACCTGCATAATATTCAGTACAATATAAAAAGAGTTGGTAACCCGCGCAACAGACTTTACCATGATATCATACCAATTGTATAAGCTGGGACCTGATGAGGTACTGTGAAGATATGTTCTGGAACATGAAAGGTAGGCCATCTTGGCAGAAGCCCACAACGACGTAGTAGGAGGTCACTATGCAGGGAAAGAATGGTGCATAATATCTTGAGAGCTGGGCTATGGTGGCCCACACTGCATAGTGACTCTCATGACTATAATAAATCCTGCAAAACATGCCAAAGGATGAGAAGACCATCATGTAGAGATGAAATTCTCTTGCAGCCGTAGATGGCTCTTCAAGAGTTTTCTTTTTGCCACTTGAGGTAAGAGCCCAACAAGTCATGCTGGCCATAGAGGCCACCAATGCCATTACATCTCGGATTGCTCAGGGTGTAGAATTTTTGTAGACAGCTATTCAAGTGTGGTCTAAGGTGCAGTGTGATCCTATCCTGTGCAAATTTACTTAATAATTGCACCAGAAGGAGGAAGAGTTTGAGCAGCTAGAAGCTACTATGTCCACTTTGATCCCAACTCAACGCCTAGTGTGACTACATACCAGCCACACACTTAGAGATGACATCGACGAGCTCTGCCACAAAAAGAAGGTTCTCAGTGACCACGTCAAGCCATGGGCTGATGAAGCCCTCAAGCTATCTCAAGAAGTTGATGTTGCAATTAAATAACTGAACCAGACCTTGGAAAGTGTCACTACTGCTACTGAAGGTACAACTTCGCAGAAGTTGGTGGATATTTTAAAAAACTTTGTTTTGCATAGTGAAGGAGTGCTGGCCCCTCTGGTAGATGCGATCAAGCAGCTTCAGGTGAAGATGAAAACCCCGCGGTCGCTGTGACTCAGGACGAGTCACAAGATTGTGTTGAGGCCTGTTGGAATGGGGTTCCCTAAGTTGCATTTTTTATATAATTTTATAATAGTCGATCTTAGGTAAGGGTTTTGGGGAGGGTCAAAGCCCCCAATGTTTTTTAATGGGTTAAAGCGTAGCTTTAGGGCTCACAAACCACGGTTTCTGGACCATACGATAGCAAAGGCTACAATGATATAAATAGATAGATAGTTGGGTCTAGTAGGTAGGAAGAAGTGAGATTGATGCTACGTGTGAATTATTGAGATCTATTTTTTGGTTTTTTTGGGTAAGGACTCCTGCTTCCTATGTGCATGGAGATCCTCAGTCCTGCCATGTGCAGACCCCACTAGCTATGTGCACGGGTTGTGTTTTGGCTTGTAATTGGGTTTTGGATACTAATGAATGAATAATATATTTGAAGTATCTTTATGATATCTGGACTGATTGTGTTTATTACTTAAGTGCATTTGTGTGATTGACTTAAACTACGAATGTATCTGTGATCTAGGAATTAGCTGCGATTATAATGTTCTATGATGGTAATTGATGATGCGCACGTGGATGCAAATGTGTTGATCAAATATATTAATAATAGTATCTTTGTTATGATTACTTGTTGATTATACTGTTAGAATCATCTTAATAGAATTGATTTGTATGAATCTGATAGATGCAACACCGATCTGCCTTAATTACCTACTCTCTCCCAGGGTGCAAAAACCTAGTTCCAACACCCTCCCATACTACTTCAGGTGAGACCTTGGCCCATGAAAGCAAGACATTGCTGAAATGGATAGTAGTATAGGGGTTTGTTGTCAGACCTTAACCTCCTAACTTGGGTCAGGACCCCTCAAGCCAACAACCCATTTCTTGTTCATAGATTTGTAGAGTTTCGATATGAGTTTGATTTTCTATTTCTTCAACTACTTTGATTACCTCAAGGATAGGCTACTCTAGTTGCTAAACAATTGGTTTTCATGTGAAGTTTTGTTTCCATATGGAAGGAGGTTCTTTAGGTGATTGATTTTTCTTTAGTTCTAAGGCTAACGAGATTTGTCTTTCAACTAAAGTTAATCTCTGTCCTGGTCTCTATTTTTCCTCTAACTCTTCTATAATAGGTCTTCCAGCAACCGGTGTTGTTATTCCTATGGATGAATGAGATGTTGGGGGGTTTTGTTTCACAAATATACCTTTTTATCTCTATATCCAGGCATAATAAAACATTACTTGAAATAAAAGTATATTTTTGTTGTTTTTGGTGATTTTATTATTATCTATTTGTCTTCCTATTTGACCATTTCGAATATGCTTCCCCAGCAACAAAGCCAAAATGTTGGGTCAATTTACTGTTGTAAACTAACGCAAGTATTTATTATCAATCCAGGTTAGTCGAACTTAGAAGCATCCCAAAAAATATATGGTTTTTAGTTTTGATCAATTTAGAAGATGGTTTATTAATTATTAGGGAAATGCATATTACAAGTATAAATCTAACTTAAACAATTTCTAAATTCAGATGTGTAATTAGAAGCAAAAAAATCTCCTAAATTAAGAGATTTGTTTTTCCTTCTCTAACAATATTACCACATGAACTAGAAATCAAAAAATACTTAACTAAATAATAGATTAGGATACATAAAGCAATAATTGAAAAGGCTCTTCACTGAAGTGGCCCTGATTGTCATTCATCATATATTCATTTATCAGTAATGCTATTGTTAAAAATAGTAACTCAAAAAAAGTAAGAAAGATGAATTCTATTTTCTGGTCTCTTGCTCAGATAGAAGAAGTATTTAACTTAAATACTGGGTTGACTCTTCATATGCAGAATAGAAACAATAT
Source organism: Pinus albicaulis (assembly GCA_034641835.2). NCBI lineage: Eukaryota > Viridiplantae > Streptophyta > Pinopsida > Pinales > Pinaceae > Pinus > Pinus albicaulis. The sequence continues at coordinate 659,373,855 of CM076574.1, read as the reverse complement.
TAAGATCCATCAACAACCATGTAAAAGCAAAGCATGTAAATATGAATTCGAACTGAAGATCTTCATTAGATAGAAATAATGTTTAACTTAAACATTTATTTGTCCTTTCATATGCAAGCTAAGAATGATCATTATATTCATCAATACACAAAAATAATCAGCATAGAAAAATTGAACATAACCAAGCTTATTCAAAATTGTAGCTACAAAATAAACTAAGTGCACTTAGCTCGGTGTGGGGGCCCTCCACTCTTGCCTCGCACATTAAAGGTGAGTTAAGATACTTAAGACTTCAATCAATCAACTAGCATATAACAAAAGAAAATATGATAGAACAGATCTTCAATTATGTCTCCAACTCTCAAAAATAATAATGTTAAGTCATACAAGTTCTACCTATCAATGCCTTCAAAGTTTGAGGCTTAAATAGATAAAGTATCTAACAAACTCATATAAAATATCTCCTATAGCCATAACTATCCTTATCTTATCAAATCAAGTCAAATTCATCCATCAGATCCATCAAAATCTAGAAAATCCCACAAAATAAAAGTTTTGACCTAGTTTCTAGGGATCCTCCATAAAGATAGGTCTTGTTTGACAACCTTTGACTGGGCCCATTAAAGCTTAGTTTGACTGTACCAACACGTGTACAATTATTCCTAGTTCCCAAGCCTTCTAGAGATATATCCTTCTTGAGCCCAAGTGTATTGCACATATGTAAACTATAATGCCTTTACAGGAATTTTTTATGCTATCCAAAAATGCACTTAAATTTCAATTTTTACAAAAACATCTAATAATTGAAAAAAATAATTTAAATACCTGTATATGCATATTTTGGTCAAAATAAGGTGGATATGATGATGAAAAGATGGATAATATGGAAAAATATGATGTATTTCATAAACAAAAAGAGATCAAAAATGAGGGCCAACACCTATTATGAAGGTAATTTGGACAAGAGGAGATACATTGCAGGATATGTTTTTACTCTTGCAGGTGGAGAAATTAGGTGGATTTCAAAGATTCAATAAATAGTTTCTTTATACAGTACTAAAGTAGAGTATATAGCTTCTTCATATGCATGTAAATAGGAAATCTAGCTTAAAGGTTTACTTGATGATATTGGAAGGATGCAAGAGAAAGTGAATTTATTTTGTGAGAGTCATAGTGTTATTCATTTGGCTACAAATCTAGCTTATCACAGCAATACGAAGAACATTGATGTAAAGTACCATTTTGTAAGAGATGTGATCGATGGTGGAAAAGTAGCTCTCAAGAAGGTCCATACACAAGAGAATAATTCATACATGTTTGCAAAGCTAGTTTTAGTAGAGAATTTGAAATGGTGTTTGGCTTCTGTTGGCTTGCAGAAGACATGATGATTGGGAATGGGAAAGGATTAGGAAATTTTCTTTCAAGGTGGAGATTGTTAGAAATGATAACAATTTATCGTTAAATCCATTGCTGTAATTAGTAAAAACTGAGTTATCGTTCAGTCTCTTTTTTAACTATAGGAAGTTAGGTAACGAAATAGTCCATATTAAATTGGTGATTTCCTGAGAGGGTTGATGTAATGTTTGGACAATAATTTTTTACGTCGAGAAATAAAAATTCCAATCCCTTGATACATGGAGGTTTCCTTAACACACTGTTAGGGTTTTACCATGTGAATTTTATTTGTTTCTTGTTGTGTGATTTAGTTTCTATTCTTTCTGCATTTATATCTTAATTAGAAGTTAATGGGATCAAGTACCAATAAAAATTGCACTGAGGAGCTTTGGTGGAAAGCATCTCACACTACCCTTGGTCGATTTTAAGTCAGGACCACCCGCTTACCCCCTATAATTAATTATGGATCTTAACAAATTTAGATAAATTCTTGGCACTAGAACTTAGAATGAATGACAAGGATTTAGGATCCAAATACAAATGTTTCCCAAAACATAATTCCATATAATATTTTTATTTGAAATGAATCCAATGCAACAATAAGAAAGGGGTATAGAGGAAATGACCATTGGAAGGGAAACGAGAGTGGAGGTTTTTTATTATCATTCACAAAAAATGCTAGATTCTTTATTTTAAATTGGTGTGAGATACTTATTTGACACAAAGACGATCTCAGGAATATTGATAAGATGCATTCTAAACTTAAATAAGGCTTCTCACATTCAAGAAACCAAAAGGATTTCCAATCCCACAATTTTAATGGTAGGAACATGTATTGGAGCCTCTCATGGGGTTCCTTTCTCTATCAATATCCTTTCAATAGCACTTCTATCTATGAGCATAACCACAAATGATGTTGGTTACACCAATTTTTGGTCATCTAACCATTTACAATTATATGGATCGATGTACACCATGTAAGACCAATTGTACCATAGTAAAATCGCTTTCACTATAAGAACTAATTTAATAAACCATATTTTATTAATTTCTTTTTTGTTCAAACATGAAACTGCATAAGGAATAGTTAAATAAATCATTATTTGTTTGATTTTCCTCTAGGAATAATTAATTAAACCATTGTTTAAATAATATTCCTGGTCATATTTAACCCAATTATGAGAAATAATTAGATAAAACATTATTTATCTTATTTTTCACTACGAATAATTAATTAAATGATTATTTAGTTATTATTCCTTGTTAAATTTGACTAAATCGCCTAGAAATAATGAAACAAATCACTATTTGTTAAATTATTCTTTAACCCCATTCTTGAAATAATAAATAAATCATTTGTTTATTTATTATTTCTAAATAAAGGTATTTAACCAATTTAAATTCCTTTTCACTACAAAAAAATATAATAAAATATTCAAAACACTTACATCTAGATCTTGGTTTATAATATTTTATTATTCTCCAATATCAAGGATAAATCAATATTTGGTTATAAATAAGAGGCTTTTCCATTCATTATTCACTTTGATCACTTTCATTTCCGTGCTCTGACCATTATCATTGTTGCTACTATTTTCTTTCTTCTCGAGCTCCCATAGAGTTCAACATGTCTTGGGTTTTCTACACCATTGAGAGAGAGAGAAATTTCTGGATCTGAAGTGTTGGGGACAACCAGGAACCCTCCCATTGAGGGGGACTAGTAACATCATTATTTTTTGCCTTCCCAGGTTTTAATACATATAAAATCCTTTATATATCTTATCTTGTACATTGGATCTCTGGAGTATTTTCCTATTTATTTTCCATGTTTAGCTACTTTTATTGCATTTATCAGGTTTTGTGTTGCATTTGTTTCGACTATCTATTGTAGATCTAAGAAAGTTAAGAAACCATATTTTTTGTTAGGGCTATTTGTCACACACATCCAAAGTGATATATTTTCGTACACTTGTTGTAAGAATTTACGCTAACAAATGGCGACTCCACAAGGGTTTTAAATACAACATTGTCATTAACAATTGGCGACTCGATTGTGTTTTATTCAGATCCCTGCCTAACCAATTGCTTCAGAAACTAGGATTTCTCTTCAGCTATTTTTAGTCTCTTGATGTTGTTTTTGACCTTTTATGCCCTAGAATAGTAAAAATTCTAACTTTCCTGTGTTTCTTCAAGTAACAGGTGTCAATCGCGCGAAAGAAAAAAAAAATTTCTGCAACCAACCACCCTAGGATCTTGGATATGTAACTCGCACTTTTTGGCCCAAAACCTATAATTTCTTCTCGAAATCGCAATTTTCAACCCATAAATTATGATTTCCACAGTATACAGGTTAATGCCTGGGAGTTGCAATATTTTTCTGAGTTTTTTATGTGACAATCAGGGTTTTCCACAACCATTGTTCTGGGTTGTTGGACCTTTATCTCAACCCCTCTTAGGCCTATATATGCTCATTTTTTCTCCTTGAAGTCAGACCAAGCCCATTAGGGTTTCAGTACACTTCCACCTTTCTAGGAGGGGTCTAGCTGAGTAGGTAGTTTGAGATTATCCAGCACCTTCAGCCATTGTTTAGGGTTTGATCTATCCTTCTTTTAGGTCCCATTTTATCAGTTATTATTCCATAAAAAACTATTTCTTTAGTTTTTTTTTTGTTTCCCTTAGGGTTCCATTTGTTCGCCTAGGGTTTTAACCTATTGCCTCCCATTTTGTAGAAATTTTCCCTCTGGTTTCTTGTTTTTTCTACACCTTTTCCAGCAAATCTGAGTCATTAGATCTCTATCCCTTAGACCATATATATTTTTTCCATCTTGTGTGTTTGAGTCAATTTCACCTGCCTCTTCGACTAGTTGTTTGGGAAGCATCCTTTTGGTTTTGAATTTTTTCATCTATAGATATTTATTTTACAGTGTGTTTTCAGTTTTATTTATAATACTTCAACATTTTTTATTTTTATATATACAATCATATGGGCTTAATTAAAATTAACACATAGCTTGCACACATGCACACCTAAAGCAAAGAGCACTTGGTTTACACCGCCAAGCCAAGACATAAACATTGTAATTAATTTACCTACCTCACTAAGCCTTTGTTTATCACGCTTCATCCTTTTCATGTCTTATGTGTCTTGCCATCATTGTATCCCCAAGGCATTTATCTCGGAGACTCCAAGGCCTTCATCCTCAGTTACTGTTAGGAAGACTTACTCCACTGTGTATAATCCTATTTAGTCCTCCGTCGAGTCCCCATACTCACTTTGATTCTGGTTCATCGGGTTGTTCCTCTGATTCTGAACCCAGTTCCCCTCCACCTTATTTTTTCACCATGTTACACACCAATGCAGGTGTTGGTCTTAAAGCTGGTGGTAGCCCCAGCCCTAATGCTGGAACTCATACTAGTGGAGCCGCTAACAGAACCATTATGGCTAATCCTTTGCTACCTTTTATGGTAGGGTTAAGCCTCCCCAATTTCAACCAGTTAATTAACGACCTTATACTCCACAATCTAGGTTGGCCTGCTTTTCCAACTAAGCTTCCTTCAATCATTCCTAAGTTTGAACGAAATGATAGGGAGGACACTACTAATCATGTTCGATCCTTTCAAATGTTGTGTTCATCCAATGCTATCACTGATGACTCCATCTGTCTTCGATTAGTCCAACGTACGTTCACTGGAGAAGCTGCAAAGTGGTTCGTCAACCAGGTTGGTACCTCTCATTCCAATTTTTTGACTCTTTCTAAAGCATTTCTATCCTACTTATAGTTACCTCTCTGTTATGATACCGATACCAAGTTGTTGACACATTTCATTAAACTTCTGCCACCCGCCTTTCTGACTATGTCCAAGAATTGCATAGAAGGAGGATCCTATGTTGATCTCCTACGTTCGATGACTGTGTCTATATGGATTGGTTTCTAAAAAATCGTTTTCCTTCTATTGGTAAATATGGCATCTTTCACTTTCCTCGGACTAAGGAAGAATCTCTCCGAGTCGCGTTGAAATATGACTTGATCTATGCCGAATATGGTTATGTTTATACCACTTTACTGGATCTTCCTAGACCTGGTGGTGCCAACGCACTGGTGGCATCTCACACTGCCAAAAGTATCATTAGATCTATTTCACTTCTATATACTCATCCTTCCATGGGTTTTGGTTTCCCTCAATAAGGGGCCAGCTCCTATATCACTCATCCCCCTCCTGGAAAGATGTATACATGGCAAAGAACACCTTACACTTTTCCCCAATTGCATCAACCAATGCCAGGGCCAATTTCTGCGCAACATGTTTACCCCAGTTTTGATCAAACTCCTTTCTATCCTTATCCATAGCTCGGTGCTCCAACCCACCTAGCATCAACACCCCATCCTCCCGTGCCTTCTTAACCTCCACCACAACCACCTCCCCTCAAGAACCGGTGTATGTGTAGAAGAGTGCGAATAATCCTCCCAATTCAAAGAAAAAGAGAAAAGGCAAAAAAAATCAACTAGTGTAGGGTAATCAAGGGCGCCAAGGTCACCCACCAGATGCACCCTAAGGGAAATAGCCTAACACTAACAACCAACAACAAGGTGATCATCCCAGTAGAACATGTGTCTTCGTATGAACAATCATTTTTCTTGTTTTTGTATCCATGGACACTACACTCATGATTTTCCCCTTTTACCCTAGATGCGCCAATTGTTGGAAGAAAAAGAAGCATCTAAAGGACATCAAGACACTAGTTTGTCTCCTCCAAATACTGCACCAAATCAACCAGATATTTTCACTAATCCTTTCCCTCAACAAGGATATGTGTCTCCCCAACCCCCTCAAGGTCACACCCCCTCTCAATCTTTACAGTCCGGTAGCCCAAAGTACTAGATTCTGATGATGAATTCTAACAAGGTAAATACCGCTGATGTCAACCTTCAGACCTGGTTGTGCCAATATGACAGGTCACCTACTATGTCTGTAACCAAGTCCCAAACCAAAGTTTCCACAGAGTCCATTTTGACACCCAATTCTCCCTTATAGATCCCTCAACCTCAAGCAGAGGTTGTTACCAAAATCCCCAAAGGGCCATTACGTTGAAATTCTTCTTCTTCCAAAGCCGCCCACACTTACATCATAAGAGATGACTTGGCACAATCTCTTGTTGCCATGTCAACTCTAGAAGTCCTCCATCAAGGCCTTCACAATGAAAAGATATAATATCTGCTTTGGGTGTTGTGGATCCTTTAGATGATTGTTTGATCATCTTTGATGTTGAAAAATTAGAACATCCCTCCTTACCTTCATCCGTTGCCTTCGAAATACCAGTCAAGATTCGCAATGCCAATGTCTCACAATGTATCATTGATGAGGGTACATCCACCTACGTGACTTCTGCCTATTTTTGGAAAAAACTCATATCACTCGACTTAGCCGCATCCACCATCGCCTTATGTGCTTGGGACAGTCACCCTTGTTAGCCCCTTGGCATGTACCACAATTTTCCTGTCACTCTTGTGGGAAAGACTATTTTTGTTGACATTGAAGTAATTGACGCCCCCTTGGATTACAATATCGTCTTGCTTTGTAGCTATAAATATGTGATGCCTGCTATCGCAACTATGGTACACCGTAAGATGTGATTTTCTCATAATCAAAATATCGTTACCATCATTTAATTGACATATTATGAACAGAAGTCTCAGACCTCTCCTCAGTCTATCAAATCTTTGGTGGCCGATAAACAAGCAATCAGACCTCTCACCAGTGTTTCACCAGGATTCTATAAAGATTCCAAATTAATTGGTTCATTCCTTGGTCCCCCCCTATAATTGACCCCAAATCCTCGAATTTTTTGATGATGCAATCATCTCAGGCTCGCCACAAGCGGTCTGGTTCAACCAGCCAACAACCTATCCCTTTGCAATGAACTAGTGGTCACTTGATGGAAGTTTTGGGTCCTTCTCTTCAAGACCTTTCTCCCTCTACTACTATCTCTTCCACCCCTTTTCAACCAAGAATTTTTCCCCCTAGCCTTAATCATTTGGGATCCATTTCCACCAAGCCATTACCCTTACGATCACATATCATTTCTCACTGCCCCCTCTGGATTCTTTTCGATGCCTATTATGGCCACGTTGAGGCTTCCTAATTTGAACCTGGGGATATGAGTCTTGTACGTTGATCCCCCAGCCAACACTCCACTTAGTCATCTCAAACCCTATATCGCTTTGACCCCTATCCAACCGGTCGCTATGACCCCTCCCTTTTCTTTAGTGCCTCAGCCATCTCAACAAGAATCTACTCCGATTGTGAGAACATCTAGTGAGGGGGGGAAATCCAAAAAGAAGGAACCTAAGGACAAGGCCCCCCAAAAAACTCCTGCTCCTCCTAAGCCTCCAAATAAGTCACCTTCGTGTGATTTATGTGATGTTTTTGGGCATCCTACCCCCAATTATACTGATATTCCCCATCTCAAGCTTGTGGTCAACGAGATGTTTCTTGAATCCGATATCCCGGAGGTCCATATTACCTTACCCGATTAAGCTAATAAACTCAAATAGTTGTGCACGAACCACCCTTATGATTTGTGCAATATTTATGGCCATTATTCTCACCTTTGTCCCCATCTTGATGACCTTCACAACATCCTTGAGGTTTTTCTCTAAATAGAGGCCACTCATAGTGGACCTTGTACTCCTCTACTTGCGAGTTTTTCTTCAGCGGAATTGAAGGACGTTTCTGCACCCATTGTGATACCTACCCTCGATGTCGAGATGACAAAACATTCATCCACTATCCTGCATTTTTTATCATCCAGGAGATCAATGGTGGAAGACCCATATGAGGCATCCCCTTATATTTCGACTGAACCTCATTTGGAGATAACCTTGGGCTCAACATCAATAGATTTTTCATATAATATCTCTTCGTCTACCCTCCATAGCAATGCATATGTGAATCATATCTCTCATGATGATGTGTTAGGTAGCCTTGTCATGTCATGTGGTCTTTAATTTTCCAGGTCTCCCATCTTTTAGTCTGGTGAAGAAATTATGGAAGCGATTACCACCCTTGAATTTCCCTTCGATGATATGCACCCCCGTGCATACTTCCTTCCGCAACATTACCATGACCAGTATGTTGTGGATTCTAAATAATTCATCTTGGATGAGGTCAATTGGTTTATAAATCCCATTCCTACACCTGATGCTTTCGAAGAAGGAAATATGGCTGATATATCTCCACCATTAAAATTAACATTTCCGATAAACCAGGGGTAGAAGAAAACATTACCTTGGGGGCACATTCCACCCTGAAAGAAATTGAGTATTACACTAATATATTCAAATAAATTTCTAATGTTTTCTCATGGTCCTATTCAGAGATACCCAAACTTGATACTGCCATTTTCAAACACCATATCGATACATGGCTCGATGCCAATCCTATTCATTAAAATTTGATACCCATTAATCCTTCCAAACGAGATTTTATCAAAGTTGAAATCGATAATCTTAAGCAGGCTAGTTTTATATATCCCATTGAATAAACCACTTGAGCTTCGAACCCAGTTCCCATTCTCAAGAAACAATGCACCATCCATTTCTTCACTGACTTTCGCGACCTGAACAAAGCTTGTCCCAAAGAAAAATTCCCCACACTGTTCATCAACCAGATCATGGGTGAGTGTGTAGGGCATGAGGTTATATCTTTTACTGATGGTTTCTATGAATACAACCATATTGTTATCTGTTTCTCTAATTAGTTAAAAACTACGTTCATTAGTCCGTGGGGAAATTTTTCTTATAGGGTCATGACGTTCGGCCTAAATAATGTCGGAGCCACCTTCCAACGGGCCATGCCATATTGTTTCCATGATTTGGCTCATATTATCCTTGCCTATCTTGATGACCTCACTACTCGTTCAAGGTATTGGGTGCAACACCTTCATGATTTGTGTACCGTCTTTCTCCTATGTTGCAAGTTTAATATCCATATCAACCCACTTAAGTGTGTCTCTTGCATTCCCGTCGGTCGTTTTTTGGGCTTCATTGTGTCCAAATATGGTATCACGGTTGATCCCCTCAAATTTCAAGCCATCCTTGAGCTTCCTATTCCTTGTACCTTGTGCCAATTACAGAGCCTCAGAGTCAAAGATAACTTCCTTCGTCGATTCATCCCGGACTATGCCACCACCATGCATGGGTTTCTAAGACTCCTTAGATCTAACATTTCATTTTTTTGGGATGACTATGGTAAATATTATTTTGATGCCTTGAAACATGATCTCACTTCCTCTCCCTTGATTATTCCTCCTAAATTTGAGAGGGATTTCATCCTTTACATCTCATCTTCCACCCATTCAATCCCTAGTTTCCTTATCTAGGAAGATGACATTAGAAAATAACATGTTATCTATTACATCAGTAAGAACCTTGTGGGTCCCCCTATGTACTACTCGCATGAAGAGAAGTTGGCATTGGCCGTTGTGTTCTCGGTCCAGAAATTTTGTCATTATATCCTTAAACGTTCCACCAAGGTCGTGACGAATTCCAACCCTATGGATTTCCTATTGAGTAGATGAATCATCAATGGGAAGTACGCCCATTGGATCATTATCCTTTATGTGTTCAATATCACATTTTTCACACCCAAGAGTAATAAAGGTTTATCCCTTGCTTAACTTATTTCTGAATTTCCTACTAGTATTCAAGATCCGTCAGTTAATGATGATTTACCTAATGAACACATGTTCACCATTACTTCGATAACCATTGGTATGGTGACATCCTTACCTACCTACGAACCCCAAATTTCACTTCTCATCTTGATCGTGATGCTTCATGACATATCCGACATAAATCCCACCATTATCTTCCCATTGGTGTTGATTTTTTCCTCCATCGTTATCTCACACACATTGAAGTTGAGGAAGTACTAAATGCCTGCCATAGCAGCGCTTGGGGTGGTCACCTCTCGGGTTTGGATACTACCTAGAAATTCATGCACACTAAGTATTTTTTGCCTTGTCTCTTTGGTGATTACATTGAAGCAGTCAAACACTATTCCAACTGCTAATTTTTTTCCCCAAAGGCGCAAGCTCCTCTAGCTCCCATCCATCCTGTCATATCAGTCAGCACCTTCTAAAAGTGGGCTATTGACTTTATGGAGAGTTGGCATGCATCTACTGGTAACCATAAATATATCATTGTGGCGGTTTACTATTTCACCAAATGGGTTGAGGCCATGCCAATGTTCAATAACATGGTAGCTAGAACTCTCTTTTTCTTTACCAATGTTATCACTTGATTCAGGGTTTTGAAAAAATTGGTTTCTAACCATGGCTGACATTTAGAAGATGAGATATGGCATGATCTATCCTCTCTATATGGCTTTGAACACCAATATTCATCATCCTATTACTCCTAAGTTAATGGTCAAGTTAAGCAGTCAATAAAATCAGTAAAACTATGCTTCAACGAATGGTGAACAAGCACAAAACCAACTCCCACCTTATGCCATTCCCTTCTTTGTGGGCCTATAGAAATTATATTAAAACTGCCACTGGGTTTACTCCTTTCCACCTTCTTTTTGGTGAGGAGGCAGCCTTACTGATCGAGTGTGAAATCCCCTCCCTTCACTTAGTCGTCGAAATTTTACCTCACACCCAGCCTTTAGAAAAAATACTTATCATTCTTGAGCATGCTTCCGAAGACCGTTGTGTTGCATTTCAAACTATTGAAGCAGCCAAGAAATGCACCAAAGATCAATATGATTGATAATTCCACCCTCGTACCTTCCACGAAGGCGATCTTGTTCTAGTGTATGACCAGGATCACAATGTTCTTGGTCATGGGAATTTTGACTCATTATGTCTAAGGCCTTACATCATTATTAAGGACTTGGGAAAGCGGGAATACCTTCTAGAGGATTTTGAAGGCCAATTCCTTCATAACTCTCACAATGCACTCTACCTTAAGAGATTTTACCCATAGAATCTCCCATCGAGATGCGTATTTTCTTTTTGTAATGCATTTAGGTAGCTTGCATTTTTCATCATCTCATTTATTGTCTTCTGGTGCATTTAGGTAGCTTGCATTTTTCATCATCTCACACCATATATCGGATATGTTGATGGTTCAAGTCACTTCTCCCAAAATCTAGCCTCAGTATCCTGGGCCATTTTTACCCCCATGCATTCTTTAGTCCTATCCAACGACATATGCATTGGATCTGCCACGAATAACAAAGATGAATATGATGCAATGATAGGTTTGTTAGTCGATTCCCTTGACCATCGCATCCTTCATCTACATTTTCATTTTGATTCCTTGCCACTTTTCATGCAATTGAATGTGTGTATCTTGTGAATAAATTTCCTTTTTAGAAGATATTTACGAGTGAAGTTCTTAGTAAGTGAATTTGAAACCTTTATATTTAGTCATGTACCTAGAGACCATAATCACTAGGTTGATAACATTGAAAAAAATATTCTATATTGGCACTTATTACATACATCTAACACAAGACAATAATCATAAAAAAATGGTGAACCATATACTCATCATATATAAAAAGATGTATATCCATAATAACTGTCAAATAAATCTTAAATGTTTTGGAGCCCTCTTGCCATCTTCATGCGCCACATGAACCCTCTCCACTTAGAGGGTATCTTGATGCATCCCTCGATGTATTGGTCTTTAATATCGTGCCATGTGCACTCAGATACACTGGTTAACATCAAATTGTACCTGCCACAGATATTATCCAACAGAGCCTCCAAGTCAAGTCTATGATCTCCTCTACATCCACTAGACTTTGCAGCCCCTCGTGCTGCGGGTTGTCCCATGTACCCTTCTCGCTTCATCGGTGCTATATCTGCATACCAAAGGTAACGAATCATTACCATATACATATTATAAAAACATTAAATGCATTATAATATATAGAAAATTTCACTTACCATCTAGCTCCCATGCTCGACATGATGGAAGTGGCAAGTCGAGGTCCCCCTAAAATTTCATACCACTGCAAAGATAATCAGTTGTATATAGTGGTGTTTGGTCCCAATGTGTGAAGAACTTGAGTCGGAACACTCATCTCAGTCCCCCACCTCCTCCTCTCCATAGTAGCTACACCCAGCGGTGCAGCCTGGGCTCTCGTGGGCCCCCATATTGGATCTATACATGAGGCCAAAGTGTGGGGATATTCTCGAAGAAGAACAAGAGAAAAATTGTACCAAAATCATAATCATGGTTCACCTGTCACTTGCATAGTGAAATCTGTCATTTCACTAGTGACAACATGATCTGAGCCCACCCATAGTAGGTCCCACTCAATACACTCTCAACTAACATCATCTACCCTCTGATGATGTGGTGGAACGCTTGGTTTCCGAAGATCCAAAATACCACTCCGACGACAACCCGTCTATCTAGCCTCACTAGATCACCGATCAGTAAGGTCGTGCCCTCAGCACAAGCATCTATTCTGCAGTGGCATTCCACAAACTGTGATTTGTTCCGCCCTCATAGTAACACCAGATTTATATCCCCCGCTACCCCTAGTGGCAGAAGTTTAGTCAATAAATAAATTTCCTGTATGGTCAACTCGATTTAGTGCCCCTACACTACAAAGGCCTGCTATTATGGATTCCAGTAGCTAACTATCCTGGAAAAAAAGGGCTCCCCTACTCTCATCAGTGGGTTCTCAACCAACTTGATAACCTCGTACCTCAAAATTGCACCTCGGACCACCTGATCCCCCTAGATATCTACACGAAGTGAATCCAAATCCCTCTCTCTCCAGTTGATCTTTAGCTCTGCCATACCAGCACAAACCCAACATGTTTTTCATTTCAATGCCAAAAAATAGGACAAACCCCCATTTTATGCCAACTCACACTTTTCCATCCCTATAACTATGAACTCGTAGTTTTCCCATCTAGAAACTAAGATCCAACACCTAGTACAGGGCCCAGGAAGTGTGATTGAGCAATGAGGATGAGCAGAGTATTGTTCCCAGGCCTTGGGCACCTAATCTGAAAAACTAGTCCACTGAAAAAGTAGAATAGGGTTAGGCCACCATCCCACAACTGACAGATCTCAACTCCAATGGATGGTTTGTCTGCTACAATTGTTGCAAGATTTAGGGCCTTCTCCTCCTCTCCAAGTTTACCATAGCTCGATTAGAAAAAGAATCAAATTGAAGGGAAATCTCCCTATTAAAATAAAAACCTTAATTTGTATTTTTCGAATTGCAAGCAAAATGTAGCTTGGTTTGATGAACTGTTAGCACCGTTGGAAATCTCTCACCAAGCTCTAAAATGGGTATCCTTTTTTTTTTGGTGATTTTATACTTCACTTAGAAGCCATTTTTGCAAGAAGGATCACTTGGCTGCCTCTCAAAATCTGATTTCTTCACTTATGCTCCTTGTACTTGGGCACCACTTTTCTTTCATACTTGTAAATGCATGTGTCAATTTTCGTCATTAGTAATCATATTTTTCTCATGCTTTTATGGTCCCCACTAAGCCTATTCTGTGTGGCAGCCTCATCAAGTCACCCATGTTCAGAGCATCTGAGTTGAGTCACCATTGCATTCATGGAGTTTGTACCGAGTCCCGTCACCTCCTATTATAGTATTCCATCCATTTTTTCCATGTCCCTCCCTCTGTCACCAACTTTTTCCTCCTGTAATATTGTCCCACATCCCCTCCAGAGTTTAGCCAGTCATTGTCAGTTCATCCATGATTTTTATGGTTTGACAAGGGAAGTCATTCGTCCACTACTCAGTATCCCGTATTCCATCATCATCCCTAGTGTCAGTGCATTTTTCACTCCACTATGATCCCTCGTGAGTTAGTTGATCATTCTTTATTCCCTTCCCACATATTAATACATATAAAATTATTCATATATCTTGTCTTGTCCATTGGATGTCTACAACATTTTCCTATTTCTTCTCACAGTTTAGCTACATTTACTGCATCAATCAGTTTTTGTGATGCATTTTTTTCGACTATCTATTGCATATCTAAGGAAGTTAAGGATCTATCTGTATTGTTAGGGTTGTTTGTCACACATAGCTGAAGTGATCTCTTTTCATACTCTCGCGTTAAGAATACATGCTAACAATATCCAATGCAAGTATTGTAGTTTTTGTTAAATTTTGAAAATGTCCATTGGTCTACCATTCTCTACCAATCTGAAATCTCCTTAGTACTTGTGTGCTCTACCTATTTTATATATGAAATTTTGTATTTGATTAAATAAACACTATAAAATGTGTTATCAATGCTGCATTAGAACCAACATCTTACTGAATGTAATGATGTTTCACAACCAAAGTGTTGCAAGAATATGAGAGAACTAATACAATCTAGAAACCATTTTCTACATTGGTTTCTCTGCTACATCACCGCTGGCCTCATTTTTTAGAAAAGATGATTTTTTTGTCTTTCATTACTCTCCACATATTGCCGATATACCTCTCTTTTCTAAAGATGATGATAAATCTTGACTATTTTATCCATCTTCTTGGTTCTTTTTATCTGTTGTGGAAGAAGTGACAACATCCAAATTAGTTGATTCGTGTGATATATATTTAACATATTTATCTTCAATGGATGTCTCTCCTATTCTTCCATCTCGTGTCTTCAATGTAGAATATTTTGTGCCTAACTTGTTAAATTCAATTCTAGGTCAAAATTGAGAGCCCTAAGGTTAATGTAGAAACCTAAAATATCAGTATTAGACTTGCATAAAAAATCAATGAAACATGATTTACAGAAAGAATAATGTTTCCATGTCATTGTTGTTTTTCTACATGTTGTCTAACTAGTTTCTCTTGCATCTCCCATTGACAACTTTCATAGAGTATAAAATCATCTAGAATAGACATTTTGGAAACACAATTCTTAAAAAATTCAACATTTCTATACCTTTATCTAACATTACCTACGGATACAACAATTTAAATTACCTAAAATTAATATAACCATAGTATTCAAGAAGCATTTCTTGTGGTATTTTTAAATGCAATCAATCAAATTACCTCCTAACTACCTTTATTGTTTCTCATTGGATTATTGTGTTCCAAAATAATGTGGCATAGTTGATTGTTAGTAACAACCTTTACAATATGTCATTTAGTTGGGAATCAAAACAAAGTAAAATATGAAACGAGAATTGTAACAAGTACCTATTTTTTTAAGATAGAAAAAAATCTTCTGATTTTGAAAAGTGTTGATTCAGAATACATTTTTTTTAAGCATATTTTTTTCCAGTTTAAATTTTCTTATGCATGAGGTATGAACAATTGTTTTTTAAAATGTTAGTGATTTTTATGCTGATTTTGAAAAGTTTTGATGCAGCATCAACCACTTTTTTTAGAAGTTTTTTTTTTCACTTTAAATTTTCTAATCTATCAAGTGCCGATATTTTATTTTAAACGTTGTTGATTTCCATGTGGAATTTGAAAAGCATCAGCATTTTTTAAGGCATAATTTTGACACTTTAAATTTTCTTATTTCCTAAGTATGCATATTAATTTTTTGATTATTTAACGATTTTTCAAGTTGTCTTATTTCTCTTCTTCTTTTTTTGTCGTAAGATTTTTTTTAAGGGTTTTCCAAAAAATTGTTTTTTGTTTTTCTTTGCATTGTTTTTTTATAATGATTTTTTTTTTTGGCAAAGTTTAAAGAATAATAACATTAATATTTTGAGGTTAGGACTTTCAATATATTTATATATCATTAAGTAATACTTTAATACAAAAAAAAAATGTCATTAAAAAAATTATAATTTTAAACAGTTGACAAAAATACACATTTTTCATATAAATATAATTAGAAAAATATGTATTTCGAAACCTTTTCACTAAAAATGGTGTGTTAAATAAAAAAAATTGAAACAATTGAATAAAAAATTTGGAAAGGTAGCAAATTTTATAAAATTTTTATGAATTTCATATCCAAAAATGATGAAATTTGAAGTTTTTTTTCCAAAAAAAATTAATTTAGGTAAAATAATAATGAAAAAAAAGAGTTAAAAAAATAAAACATACAATTTAGAGAAAAAGAAAAAAAGAAAAAAATCAAAATTATCAAAAAAAAAATACAATTAAATTAAATGAAAAAAAATAAAAAAACAAAACATTAAAGAAACACCAAAAAAATTTAAAAGATAAAAAAAAAATACTAAAGAAAATTTTGAAAAAATAACATTAAAAAAAATAAAATAAAATAACTGAGGCCACTCGAACTTTAGGCGTAGCAAGGTCATTTCTGTGAATCGAATTTTCCCCTCCCAAGTCCTGGTGTGTCGTAACCCTAGATGGGGAGGAAGAACTTTTCACAACTCCTCCTCCCACCGAGGTTCGTGGCCCCACAAACCCTCGGATGACACAAGTCTCATTATGGCAATCACACTTGCCTGCACCCAGGGGCCCTAAGGGCGCAGACTTGCGAGGAGGAGTGCAATTGTGAACCAGCTCATCCCCACATCTAACGCCGTAGCCCCATGGGCCCTAGGCTGAGGCATGTATCATTTCCTGAATCGCAATTTCTTCCGCCCAAGGTCTGAGGTGCTAAACTTATTTTTTTATTCTTTTACTTTATTTTTTAAATGTGTTCTTTTTAATTTATTTTAAATTTTATTTTAATTATTTCATTTTAATTTTTTTTCTAATTTAATTTTTTTAATGTGTTATTTTTTTCAAAAAAATATTTAAAGGATTTTTTTAATTCTTTTTAATATTTTAAATTTTATTTCAATGTATTGTTTATTTAAGTATTAATTTTAATGTTTTATTTCTATTCATTTATTTTTTATTTTTTGTGTTAAATTTTATTTTATTTTTTAATTAGGTTCTTAGGAAATATTTTCTTGTTCATTTATTTATATCTTTTATATTTATTTATTTTTTTGTAGTTTCAAGTTTGTGTTTAATTTTTTATCTTCCATTAAGTTTTTTTGTTTTTTTTTTTTTTTTTTTGTTTTTTGTTTTTTTTTTTTTTTTTTTTAATTTGATTTTTTTGGGTTATATTTTTTTATTTTGTACATTTTAATATATATTTTTATTTACTTTTTATTTAATAATTTTTTTTAATGTTTTAATTTTTGTTTTCTTTTGTATTTTTTATTTCTATTTATTTATTATCATTATTATTATTTGCGGGGTTCGTGTTGATACTTGACTAGCAACCCAATCGCATTATGTGTCAATTTGATAGTTGTTTTTAAAGTTTTCATTATCATGGACCAAATTTGCCCCCACAATGTGTCAACTTCATGGTTGGTTTTTATGTTTTCATTACAGTGGATCGACTTTGCCTACACTAAGTGTAATTTTGATGGTCGATTTTTAAATTTTTGTTGCAATGTGCCAAGTTGTTTTAGGCTAAGAATGTAAAACTGTTATACTTTTAGCATTTAAAAAAAAAAAATCCCTTCGTATAATCACTCTTTCATTCTATTGTTCATTTTCAAAATATTTGTAGTCATAAAAATTTTCCATAATGCCATGATTGAAATATGTTGAAAACTTAAAGTTCTTTGTAGCCATGATCTTTCCTTTAAATTTGATGGTTCAAAATTTATCAAAATTTTAAGGTTTTTCTAAGTCATGATATTTTATCATTAATGCTATTGCTAAAAAAAAATTAGAAGTATTTTTTCTTTCACACCATAACTGAAAATTGTTGCAATTTTAAGGATTTTTAGAAACATCATATTTTATCTTTAATGTTATGACTGAAAATCGCTATAATTTTAAGGATTTTTAGAGACTTGATGCTTTATCTTTAATGTCATGCCTGAAAATCGTTGCAATTTTAAGGTTTTTTAGAGTCATGATATTTTATCTTTAACGTCATTATTAAAAAATGTTGAAAATTTACGCTTTAAAAAAATGTTATTCCACATCAAAACTTTTCAATTTTAGGGTGTTTTTTCTACAAAAAAATTATTTTCATTGGTTTTTACTTCCATTTTTAAAAAACTTTGAAAATTTACCCAAAAAAAAATGTTATTCCAACATCCACACTTTTCATTTTCAAACTATTTTTCATGTTTTTTGGGGGATTTTTTGGCTAGAGTTCTCTTTTTGAGTTAACAATTTGCATTTGATAGTTAACTTTATTTAATCCACTCCACTTATATTGATACCAATAGTCTACACTCTGATTGAAGTCTACATGCACTGTCATCTGTGTGACACCATAAAGTTTCCCACTTGCACTAACCTATAAAAAAACAAACAAAATATGGTAGACTCATATTTAACATATTAGAAAGTATTAAAGTAGTTTATAGCTAATTTATTTTTTGATCGGTGGTGTAGTTGTGCCACAAATTGATTAACTGTGTCATAAGGCATTCCCCTTTGAGAAGAACTCCCCTATCTACCACTTTGCACCATGCTGCACCATCAGATGCATTGTTAGATGATTTAATAATCGTTTACCATCATATTCGTTATACCATTTTTTGGTCATCTAACCTGTTACTATTAGATGGACCAAAGTACACCATGTAAGACCAATTTTACCCCAAGTAAAATTTCTTTCACTAGGAAAAATAACTTAGTTAACCTCATTTATTAAGTCGTTTATGGTCTAAACAGGAAACCCCATGAGGAAATATTAAATAAATCCACATTTGTTTGATTTTCCTAAAGGAATACTTAGTTAAACAACATTTTAATTAATATTCCTGGTCATATTTAACCAAAAACATAAAAAATAATTAGATAAATCATTATTTATCTTATTATTTTCTAGGAATGATTATTTAAACCTTATTTAAATAATATTCATTGTTAAATTTAACTAAATCATTTATAAATAATTGAATAAATCATTATTTATTTGATTATTACTAAACCACATGCTTAAAATAATAGATAAATCATTTATTTATTTATTATTTACAAATAAAGGGATTTGACCAAAGTCAAATTCTTTTTCCCTCCAACAAATATAATAAAAGATTCCATAAAAGTTGGATATTGAGTTGGTTAATAATATTTTAATAATGCACCAATATTTAGACTAACTCAATATTTTGTTATAAAAAAAAGGGTTTTTCCATTCATTCACTACCTTTTGTTGCCTAAAGATCACCTTGGATCTATATTTTTGGTCTAACTTTGGTCCACCATCATTGTCATATTTTTCTACCATTTTTTTTATGATCTCCCTTTGAGTTCCATTTTTTTCTGGGTTTTTTGCACCATCAAGAGAGAAATATTTTAGATTTGAGGTGTTGAGGACTTACAAGAACCCATCCCATTGAGGGGGATTGGTAACATCTTTCTATGTTCCCTTACCAGGTGTCAAAAAATACAAAAAATATTTAAAACAATCTTCTCTTGTCTATTGGATACATGGAGAAAATCTTGCTTTTATTTACTGCTTAATGTATTTTAATGCATAGATCTAAATTTTGCAGCATTTATCTTGGTCAAATATTTGCAGATCTAAAGATATTGGCAGTCATTTTTGCTGTTATGGTTGTTTTTTACGCACAGTTAAAGTGAACCTTTTTCATACGCTTGAAATTATGATTCATACTAAGAACTGGGGACTCCATAAGGGTTTATGATTACGACCTTTGTCGTTTTTCAGATCCCTGCATATCCTGCTGCTTCAAACCCTAAGATTTCTCTTTAGCTTCTTATTTTTCTTTTCTTAGTGTCGTTTTTTACCTATAAAACCCTAAAACATTGAAAATTATAACTTCCGTGTGTTTTCATACCTATTGCGTAGGTGATAGGCATCAGCTCCAGTTGAGATGATATTTTTTTCTGAAACCTGCTCCTGAGAGTGTTGGAAGTGTAGGTCACACTTTTTGGGCCAAAACCTATGGCCTAAACCTCCAGGGTAGAGAAAAAAAGCCAAAACCTGTGACCTTTGTAGAAAACAGGTCAAAAATTGTGACCTGAGCTTTTTGCGGGAATTTTTCTGAGATTTTTTTGGGTTTGTGTGTGCCTCTTTTTAGGGTTGTATGGCCTACGTCTCCACCCTTTCAATAGCAAATTTAGCCCAATTTCCGATGGCCAAAATTTCACTCTTGCAACATATAAGCATCCCAGAGTGACACTTTCAGGTGGGGCAAAACGTTGTTTCTCCTAACGTCGCAATTTCAACACTTAAGTTAACTGTCGGAAGAGCGACACTTTTTACAACGGCTCCAAATTTTCATCACTCTTCTAATGTTACAAACTATACATCGCTATTCTAATGCTATGCTAGCAAGCACATGTCACTCTTTTCACGAACCATAATGTCTCTCTTTCGACATTATAAAATGGAAAAATCTGTCGCATGATCGACAGTACTAAAATGTCAAAATATTGATAGTAGTGAAACATAATGAAACGTCAACATACCAACAGTGGTGAAATGTCGAAATATCGATGGTAGTGAAACGTAGTTAAATGTCAGAATACTGACTGTGGTGAAACGTTTGAATACCGATGGTGGTGAAGCATAGTGAAACGTTAGAATACCGACGGGGTGAAATTTAGTGAAATGTTGGAAGACCAACGGTGATGAAACATCGAAATATGGATGGTAATGAAACGTTGGAATACCAACGAAAATGGAAATACATGTAAAAAAAAGTGCCATAGACCAATTTGGTATTCCACTTGAGCGATAAAATTAATTCCACTTGGTATTCTGCTTGAGCATGCTTTCGATCTCCCAATAAGTTGATGACAGTGAGAAGTCTCTTGACCTATAAAGAAAGGATATGCAACTTCTTCTCTCAAATATAACGAATATTAGTTGTATAAGATGCTTGATACGTCAACGATGATTACCTCTACAAAAAAAAATATCAGACCTTGAAAAAATACTTTTGCATCAGTTACAAAAATCTTCTTATGTCCAAGAGAGAATCAAGTCAAAACCTTTATGACCAGCGCCCAAAATCGATCAAAATTGTAATTAAATTTTATTTAAATTTTTAAGGGAACTTTTATTAAGTTTCTGTTGGAACACCTAATCCTCATGGGTAGGTGTGGAATGCGAAAAGTCATAATGGAGTCCAAGTGACCTTGGAATGTGAAACCAAGAGTCACAACATTGTACTATAAATGTACATCTTTGTATAATGGAAAATAAGTGAGCTACACGCTTATCACTCATTGTGTGTTGAGTCTCTTGTGTGTGTGTATTCATCTTCTCATACACCATGTGTGTGCTTTAACATGGTGTTTAACATGGTATCAGAGCAGGCGATTGCTGGCCCTGTTCCACTTTGAATCAGCCATTTGTGTCTATGGCCTATGCATATCTGCAAAATTCTTGGCATTTTTGCAGCATTTAGAGAGTTTTTGTAGCATTTATAGAGTTTTTGCAGTAGTGATTTTGCAGACATTTTGCAGCATTCAGAAGTGTTTTGAAGAGGAGCAGCATTCAAAATCCCAGCATTCAGAAATTGGCAGCATCCAGGAATTAATTTTGAAGAGAAGCAGCACTGCACATCTGAAGGTTTATTTCTTCTTGCAATCTCTGCATTTTAAATTCTGCATTTTGAAGAGCTGCTGGATACAATTTATATTGGGTTTCTGAACAAGTTTATGGGTTTTCACTGGAAATATTTCTGAGTTTTCATTGGAAGATTTCTTATAATTCTGAGTTCGTTTGCTGCTGGGCTATTGGATAAATTAATTTTTCCTCCAAGTCTACAAGATTCTGAAAACTCTCCAATCCTGCTGCTATACATTTAAAAATTCTGCTGTTATTTTAATGATAAGTTCCTACTCTCTGATCTCTGCTGTTTTAAAAAATAAAAGATAAAAAACACAAAAAAAAATCAATTCAAACTTCAGGCCTCTCAGCCCCCCTCTATGCTCTGGAATACGCCTTGCACCCTGCATTTTTCTTTCACCTCTCAAACGCTCCAACACCCACACGCTCAACCCTTACATCTGTCAACACATCAACCCACCCCCTTCCCTCTCAACCCTCCCCCGCGCGCACTACAACTCTGCCTCTCCTCTTAACTCTGCCTCACAACACTCATCTCCACCCACGACAGAGCCCTCTCCACAATACGACTCTCTCTTTTTTTAATCACATTTTTTATAAATTTAATTCAACTTTTAAATTTTTTAAAACATTTCCATGCCTCCTTTTTTTAAAATTCCCATCCGTCTCTTTTTAAATTTATTTTAATAAACCTCTCCATTTAAAATATTCTCCTCCACTTTTATATAATAACTCCTCCTCCCAAAATTTTAATTAATCCCTCCCCCATTTTAAATTTATATTTTTAATATTAAAAAAAAAGAAAAAGAAAAAGAAAATAAAAATTCTCTCCCACTCATTTTAAATTCCCCTTCCTTTTTTAATCCCATTTTAATATCTCCCTTTCCCACCCTTTTTAAAATTCCCTCTCTTTTAATTAATCCCATTCCCCTCATTTTTCATTGTTCCCATTTTTTTAATTAATTAAAAAAAAAAAAAAATACCAGCAGAGAGAGAGAAAGTAAGAGAATAAGAACAACAGAAATGAAATGAAGAAAATGGCATATGAGGAGCATACATAGAGAAATTTGCAATTTTACATTGTAATTTGTGGCATTGATTTGAAGGGTGATTTTCTGAAAGAAATTGACATTTGAAGACAATTTTGCCATCATTGAAAACAACTCTTTGAACGAAAATTCAGCTGCCTTAAAGGCATCTTGCACAAGTTTTTTTTGTTGCACATTCATACAAATATTTTGCAGAGATATGTATTGAGCTGAAAATTTATTTTGAGTGGAATTTGACTCTTCATTCATAGTTGGAATCAGTTGTTGATGTAAGTCATTGTTGATTGTCCTCCATCATTTGAGGAGCAGCTTTTGTACTTTGAGATTTCCATAGTTGGAAATTATTTTGAGTCATTTGTATTTCTTGTTGCATCACATTGTAAATGGGTGCATTTTTAATAGTTTATTAATTCCTTTCATTTTTGAGCCTAAGTTAAGGTAAAGAATGATGAAATCAATGAGGCATTAGTGTTGTTGAATAACCTCATTCATTCCAATGTTGATGACATGATAAAAATGAGCAAGGATGCTCTTTGTAAAATTCACAGTTGTTTGCAAGATGCACATGAAAAGATTGAGTTTCTACAGTTGGAATCTCAGCTCCAACAAGACGAAATTCAGCAAAAGAGTCACCATTCCAAACCTGTTTCTGTTCAGAACATTGTGAAAGACTCCCATGAGCAGCAAGTCAGTAAAGTTAAAGTTGATTCCCATTCAGTTCCTTGCACAAGAGCAGATGTACATGCAGATGCAGCAGTTCAGCTTGCACTTCTCAAGCCCATCATCAGACCTTGGGAAGAGCTTGTCCACAACAAGCACATAACTGGTCTTGGATATGAAAAGGATGTGTCCTTTCATATTCTAGACTACACCAAGCCCATCATATTTCAGAGTGCTGTATTCATGTATGACAGTTCACCTGTAGTTGTTCCAGATCCTGTTCCACTTCCACAACAGATTGAGAAATGCCAACACTATGATCGAGTTGGCCATATGAAAGATCACTGTTTTGATCTTCATCCATGCAAGCACTATGGTCGACACACCCATTCTTCAGACAGATGCTTCAAACACAAGCCTCCTGCAAGAACCAAGATTCATCTTGGATGGATCGCTTCTTGGAAATGGGC
The DNA here is from genome assembly GCA_034641835.2 of Pinus albicaulis. Taxonomy (NCBI): domain Eukaryota; kingdom Viridiplantae; phylum Streptophyta; class Pinopsida; order Pinales; family Pinaceae; genus Pinus; species Pinus albicaulis. The sequence goes on along the minus strand of CM076574.1, from coordinate 659,349,784 downwards.
ATCAGCAACCAAGAATATGTTTATGACACATGTTAGAACTTGTTCACATATATTGAGCAAACTTGCAGTTGAGTTTTCGCCATCATCTCACCTTATCCCTGACAGGGGGGAAAATGGTGGTCATGTACAAGCTTCGACGACAGATCAAGCGAGCATGAGCCACAATATCTCATTCCATGTTCAGAGTTGTAGCCAGCATTTCAAGCGAGCCTGAGCCACAATTCGTCATTCTAGATTCAGAGATGTAGCCAGAGATACGGATTCCCATGAGCATACCTTCGGTTGGTGGATAACCTAAAACCATCATCTTTGGTTGGTGGATAACCTAAAACCATCATTTTTGGTTGGTGGATAACCTAAAACCATCATCTTTGGTTGGTGGACAACCTAAAACCACCACAAGTAGTAGACCTCCCTTCTTTTAGGTCGAAGGTCTCCCTTTTTTATGAGGGACAATTCCTCTAGCAGAAGCTTTCAGCTTCTTGCCAGTTTTGGAAGAGTTCAGGGAACGGCAACAAGTTTTGCGTTCCAGTGTTTGTGGTCATCCTAAAACCACCTATTTTTTCCAACATTTCAGAGAGTTGATTCAGCCAAGTGCTGCCATGCATACTTTGCATATTTGTATTATAACTCTTTTCTTGGACTCGCACATACCCCTTCGGATTAAGGGGGGATGTTGGAACACCTAGTCCTCATGGGTAGGTGTGGAATGCTAAAAGTCACAATGGAGTCCAAGTGACCTTGGAATGTGAAACCAAGAGTCACACCGTTGTACTATAAATGTACATCTTTGTATAATGGAAAATAAGTGAGCTACACGCTTATCATTCATTGTGTATTGAGTCCCTTGTGTGAGTGTATTCATCTTCTCATACACCATGTGTGTGCTTTAACATGGTATTTAATAGTTTCAAAGGTTTGAAGTCTTAGCAAATTACGTGTTTGACAGAATTCTTCAGGCCCTTTCGCATGACATGAGAAAGATAAGCTTTATGTTCAACATAAGAGGGGATTAGGCGTTCCAACAAAACTCTTTTGGACCAGGTGACTGGAAATATTTATGCTCGCGGTTAGAGAGAAATAGGCCTCCAGACAAGGATGTTTCATATTTCTCAAGAAAAAAATGTTAGATTTGTGATTTTTATGCGAGATTGAAAGGAAAAATCTTCTTGAAAACGATGAGGCACCTTTGAAAAACAATAGTTATTAGATAAAATTATGCTGCCTAGACAAAAATAGGCTCAAAAATCCCTAGCGAACAAGCCCTAAAATTTTGCAAGTGAATTCCAGGTTCTTCAATAAATTTTATCTCCACAAATTGTTAAAAAACATTACCTCCATATAATCATTTTGGACAACAAGATGAGCAGGGGTTAGAAAATTTTAAAATTTTCAATTCTAAATCTCCTTCTAACTAAGGAAATTTTCCACAAAGATCTGAATCTAAAAACCCTCCAAAATAATTTCTGATTCTTCTGCAATTTAAAGGTTAAGAGAATGATAATAAATCAAGAAAAAAGTACTTAAAAAAAATGAACACTTACGACTGCCATCAACACATTAAATAAAATAAAAAATTAAAACCCTGAATTGGATTATATATATATAAAGTGAGGGTTTGGATGACTTGCAAGACCTACAAACAAGCGGATCATAAAAGAAACATTTTAAAAATTGTGTGAATATTTTATGATCTAGATTCTTCCCAAAAAATTTCTTTAAGAGCAAATATTAGCAATCTAGGCTTGCGACCTCTATAATTTTGGCAAGGTTGTTTTTAATTTAGTTTCTCGATAAAATTATTGTGCAGGTCAACAGATGAGGAATTCGTATCAAAATTGATCAGTGAAACTCGTTGTCTCATGCTTCGGTTAAATATATCCCCTGAGGAAAGTAAAACAATATCAAAGCATCTCACCCATCCCAAAAGCTCCATCAATTCAGATTATATCTAATTTCCAGTGAGAATTTCGAGGAGAACGATGCCAAAGCAATAGACATCCATATTTACAAATAAATTCCCCTCTGTAACATATTCTGGTGCCACATACCCACTACATATTCAAATTCCAATGGAACGAACTTTTTAGGAGATAAGTGATGATAATGTGGATTTTATCACCTTTAAAAACTTTTGGGATATTTGAATTGTGGAAAGTTCATAATTCCAAACCTTATGATTCCAAAAAATCCTTGTTAGATTCTGAATAATTTTGACAAAAAATTTTTTGGAGAAAAATACTAAAATTTTAATGCCAAGAGAGAATTGCACAGCTTAATAGTGTACCAACACTCAGAGACTAGTGGAAAAAAATGAATTAATGTTCTGCAACCATTCATCATCATCCTCCCATCTCACTTTTGATTTCTAATATTTAATTCTAACGACCAATACAAGGTTGTTCAGCATAACAAAGTTATAATAATGTATTAGCAATCAAAGACTCATTGAAAGATACGAATTAGAGTTCTGCATGCAAGATCCTATGACATACCTGAATGGTATTACACTAACAGTAAACAAGAGGCATGCAAGTGAGGTAAGGTCGAATAGGTAGCAATCGATTTACAGTAGGAAAAGTCCCATAAGAGTTTCTTTTGAGAAAAAAATCAACTGCAAAATGGTCATGAAATCAGTGATAAAAACTCACAAAGGAGGTCTGCGTCGTGCACTCTATAAATGAATTCACATATTTTCACACTTAGCATGCTAAAAGGCACTCAGAATTACAATAGGCAAGCTCTCGGGAGGGTTCCTTTTGAACAAAAATCAACTATGAAAGAGTCATGAAATCAGTGACACAAACTCACAATTACGAAGGTTTGTCTCATGAATTTTGTAAATGAATTCACATAAATTCACATGAAATATGCTAAAAGGTACTCAGAATTACACAGTGGACCTATAATTAGCATTTATAAGCCATTAACCATTTAACTTATATGTATAGGTAGTTTAAAATGTGAACATATTCTAAATTCATGCATTCTAATTGTTATTAGCTTTTTCCAGTGTGTCCTCGGGAGGATTGTATTAAAAACTTACGGAGTTCATCCCTAGAGCAACAAAAATATAACACTAAGATGACTAGCATCACCTACGTAGCTTTTGAAAATCTTGCGAAGGAGGCACTTCATTCAACTCTCCATTTCATCTTCTTATATGGGATTCAATTGAATTGGTAGGTGTATCATAATCACACTAGTCCTCTCGTGGCTCCAGTGGCTCTATGGGGCTACAAGTAATTCATTGCAAGTCTCATAGAACATTTCATTCATAGTTGTCCAACCTAAAAACATAAAATGTCTAAAAACATAAAAAATGCAGTTACCTTGGTGGAATAGAATATGGGCGTGGGTATATGGACTCCAAATTCCTAACTTCTCATTCACGATGTATTTTAACTTCTAGACTTTCATCCCCAACAGCTACTCGTTGTGAAGGACTAAGGTCAAACTACACAAACATTTAAAAAAAAGAATTAGTGATAAGATCTCTAATCGAAAGAAAATATTTCAGAAGACCAGTCGTAATTGAATGACCTTATTAGGACAAACATTGACAGGACTGCACAAAATGTACTTGATATACATATATATATTCATAGATGACATTATTTTATTATGCTTTATGCATTTTTTCATGTTTTATACTACACATATGATTAACCATTTTTTGCTGCATAATAGAACATGAGAGATAGTTCCAAATCCCATATAATAGCAAGAAGTTATGTTTGCATACCCTAGGGGGGCAACACCAGGTGGTTATAGGTACAATGGAATCTTACTATATATTATTCTTTGTATAATTGTTTCCAATTCCCAACAACTGATTACCTTCAAATCCAGAGACATATGCATGCCACAACCGAGATTTATTTTCCTGTAGATGGTCTTGGTCAGCCAAGATAGACAACATTTGGGCATCTTCAGTAAGAAATAGTCTCACCTAAAAATGAAAACTTGACATCAATATCTATCTTATTGGATTGAATGACATAGAGTTGGCAAGTGATAAGAAATTATCTACTAGATTTTTTGTATCAACAAAAGGGGCTTCTTTTATTGCAAACTCCTTTGTCAAGTTAAATCCTTCACATCCAATGTTGAGGGCATTGAAAAATGTTTTTTCTTCCATGTTTTTACAAATCCAATGACATAAGCCTAAGATAAAATGATTGATTTATGTGAATCCATATTACAAACTACTTCAAACCAAAACTATACAAATATTGTGTTGCATGATAAAGTTCTGGGCAATGTCCTCTTTTTTAAAAATTCCTCATTTATTATTATTTTAATTGTAGTGTGCATACATATTAGTCAGTTATGCCCTCGTTAGTCAGGTGTGAGCCAAGATAAAGGAATAATTATTGTTTTTTGTAGCTTGTTATTGAACTTATAAGGTAAGCATTAATCTTGAATATCGGTCGTAATGAATGTCATATGAATGTGTCCCAAATAAATTATTCTTGCTTGCGCTATCTATTGAATTTTTTTTATTATTTATTTAATTGGAATTATTCTTCATTCAGTGATGAAATTACCCAACTGTGATTAGGATAGTCAGTAGAATGACTCTATTCCAAGATCAAGGAACACAATTTATAGGTGACCTACAAATAAAATAACCAATTTAGGTAAGAGTAGAAAAAATTTTCACCATCGTGCAATAAGATAAATAGCCAACATTCAGATTAAGCGTTATGTGCCCTAAGTATCAGAATCAAGAAATGGTAAATGAAAAGAAGCAAGGTATGCACTAGTAGAGATGACTGCAGTACACTTCATGGCTTCCTTTACTATTAACTAAAATTAAATATCTAATATATATTTAACCATATATTGCATTACACTACAACAATGTACCGCATAATATAGAGGCTTTGCATTTGAGCAAGGCAAGCATTAAATTAGGACTAAGGAGCCAAAAATGAGTGCATAGAAACCAACTACAACTGTTTCCTTTTGGCAACTAATGTCTCCTTGGAGCCCCTTCTATCCAAGAGAAAGACTATAAAGTGGTAGTGACCCACGTCCTAACACAAGAATTTGAACGAATACTCTTGATTCTCTGAAATTACTACTCTTGGCCTAGTGGTGGAATATTTGATCTTGAAACAGAAATTGTTGCCCAAACGGCCTTAAAATTGCATTCACAACATTTAATATACAATAATCCCAAAACTCTCTCTAATAATTCTGGAAACATTATCATGTATGTCCAAAATTCATTTTCAATTTATAAAATACATTCGGATATCAAAAATACATCTGGGCTTTTTTTTTGCACAAAACAACATCAGTGGTTTTCCACCATTTTCCAGAACAGTTGACACCATATCTTGACAATTTTTTGAAACCTTTGGGTATAATTGGTATTCAACAATTATTTTCGTTTTTTTAGTTCAAAAATAAAAATAAAAACTCTAGTCCCACTATGCTTGTAGATATTCCTTGGGCGAATTGATTAGGTTCTATAACAAAAGAACCAAGACCTTCAAAATATTTGATGTGCAAATGGTTCATGAATACTTGGCATCTATCAAGTCTAATCATTTAGATAATCTGAGATGTGTTTAATCACAATAAGAATTTAGAGGCATCAACCTTTATACCCAAATTCTAGTTCTTCAATATTTTCTATCACAATCAAGAGAATGAGAAAATGCATCCAGGATTGTACCAGCGACTTCCTAAAACAAAAATATTAGCTTCTCATAAGGGAATTCTCTTTGTCATGCACACACGTAACAAATATTCTCTCTCAATTCCTTTGTAGACTAATAGCTAAAACAAAAAATTATGAACTCGTGGTTCTTTTAATAAATCAGACCAGAAAGACTTAAAAAATCAAGTTTAATGCTTCTATTATAAACAATTTATTGGGATTCAAGAAGGGGAAAGGTGAGTCTTCTCAAGGGACTAAAATATAGCATTAGAAATAGATTTTTAGAGCTTGGGAAAATTGTGTAGACTGCAGAACAATGGCACAGTCGAAAAATTTGAACTGCACATTTATGCCTTTGGTTTCTTTAGTGCCAAGAAAGACCTTTTTTTTATTTTCTTGTCCAAAAGTTGGATTTGAAAGAATTACGATGTATTTCAAGTTTTGGATGGAAATTTTGAGATGGCTAGATTTATGAAATGGAAGCACAAAGAGGGCTTAGTTTGATGAAATGACATGGAAAAAACTAGGAGTTTTTAGGCATATATGGGTTTACTCCAATATTACAAAAATAAATGATTTAGACCGAGACTTGCAGGTTAAACCTAACTTGGCCTGTAAAAAAGAGGCAAGGTAATCTGGCAGAGTCAAAATCACTGCCCACAAGTGTGAATCAACAGCTATGAGTGTGACTTGGGAGTAATCATAGGTCAAACTCTAGCCCACATGTACTTGCTGAGTTTTTGATAGGTCAATGAATCTGACTTTCAATCCTGTCAAAAAACTTAGTGTGCCCTATTTATATTAACCCAAACATTAAAAACAAACTCAGTGGTCCCTACTTGTATTAGCCAAATTTCAAGTTTTTGCAGAGTCGAAGTCAAAATCTTTACCTCTGGCCTCATGAAGTGTTTCATTGAGCCAAGTATTTACACTGGTTTGATCTTCAAGGACTATGCACATGGACTTTAAGACCTGGGAAGGAGTAGGACTAATCAAAATAAAACAATGTGAAAAATCTAAGAAATGGGTTTAAGTGTCAAAATTGATCATCTTCAGGATTTCAAGACGTAATTTAATCCAACTAGGAGGACTCAATCTAGGATATATAGCCCACAGAATCCTATAGGACAACAAAACTATGATATTCAATGTCATTTTTCAAATCCAACATTAAATAGATGTATGACTCCAAAGGATAAAAGCCTTATATAATGACATATCCTAAATATAACATCACCATTGAAACATGGTATGTACTAGAAGAGATGATTGCAGTACACTACATGGCTTCCTCCACTATTAACTAAAATTGAATATCTAATATATCTTTAACCAGTTATTAGATTACACTACAACAATGTACACCAAAATATAGAGGGTTTTCATTTGAGCAAGACAAGCATGCAATTAGCACTAAGGGGCCAAAAACAACCCCATAGCAACCAACTACAATTCTTTCCTTTTGAAAATTAATGTCTCCTTGGAGCTGCTTCTATTCAAGAGAAAGGCTATAAAGTGGCAATCACCCACTTCCTAAGACAAGAACTTGAACGAATACTCTTGATTCTCTCAAATTACTACTCTCGGCCTTGTGGTGGAATATTAAATCAAACAAGAGATATTTTGGAATGATTTACATCTATTTCGGCTCATTAATCTTTCTTGCATTTGGCTCAAGGATTTTTTTGTTTCAGGAAAGTAGTTTTGGTAGGGCTTCATATTCAGGGCTCGATTCCTAGCAGAAGTATATTTTGTTTCCAATTCAACTTAAACCAAGTGAAGATCTGTAGCTTATTGCCCAATCTAGCTCTCGATCAAGGAAGAATTTTGTGTCATGCGAATAAGTTTTGAATAATTTACACTCCTTAGAACTGTGTGGAGCCTCTCTCGAAAATAGTCACACAAATATACTCAAATCTCTCATAAAAGTACATACCAAACATGTGATTCTATTCTCAAGTAAATTTCCAAAATAATATTACAAATCTCTTCATCCTTTTCAAAGTGATAATACTAGGTATTCTAGATGAGAAATATTTCAAAGTCATCTTCAAAGGCATCATATTAAGTGAAAAATATTTAAAAGAACTTATAAGAGACATTACATAAGCCAAAATGACAATATATTCTATAGTAAATTGGATAATTTCTAGCAATATGGCAGTAAAGGAATGAAATTCCCTGCTGCAGTTTATCTTCAAAATGTTTTTTATTGTTTTTCCACTACTACAAGGGAGGTATTCGTGAAAAGATGCCCAGCCTTACAGAGCTTTCAGTCATCTTAAGACTCAATGAGTCTCAAAAGGAAGTGTTTGAGATTATAAAATTCTTCTCAGAGTCTATATTTGGTAGAGACACTAAGTATTTTTAAATTTGCATGCAACCTTCATTACAAAAAATAAGTATTGAAAAGTGGGGTAATTCTCTAGGCTAGTTAGATTCTGATAGTAGCATCGCTAGTGATATAACTGCAATGGTGGACTAAAGAATCCTTGACATGTTGTCCCTTTGTGTGTTGAATAAGGAGAAGTTGCTTGTTTTTAGTCAAATCCTATCTCCTTTGGCCTTATTTGAAATTATGATCATTAACAATTGGAACTCGATTAAGTTTGTTAAAGTACTAAGGCTTGATGGTAACACTTCTATAAAAGATAGGGAAATAATTCTTCAACAATTTCGATAATGAAATGTCTTTGTTTGCTTCAATTAGGGCATGTGGGGAAGGCATTAATGTCAGAAATTCCAATAAATTTTTCATCCCTAATATTCCATGGAATCCTTCTCATGAGATGTATGACCAACAAGGGAAGAACAATGTCCAATGGCATACAAAAAAAATTGGCCAAGCTTCAATACAAGAAGCAGCTTCTTGCTTGCTAGGTAAGAATCCAAATTGTTTTCTCTTTAGTACTTTCGAAAAATAAAACTTCGTTTGATTGGTTAAAAATTAAAAGGCTTCTTTATATATTTTTCTATCCTTAATTTCAGCACAAGATTCTTTTGAAATACAATCCTATTATGTACAATTTCAAGTTTTAGGTCTTTTTGAATCATGCTTGATTTACATTGTGATGCCTGGGAAATTTCATAAGTTATTTAATATTCTCTCAGTCTCTCTGAAAGATTTTAGGATATGTTCACATTGAATGCTCATGTGAAATTCAACATAACCATCCTTTGATAGAGTATTGTGTTTCATTTTTGGTGTTGTGAGACAACTCTGGAAGAGCTCTCACATATGTCTAATTTACTTAACATAAATGTTCTAGGTTTGGTTTGTTTTTTTCCAAGAAATGGAGGGCAAAGATTACAGAAGTTTGTTTTTGATGTTTTCATTTGTTCTAGAGTCATTTTTAATTTGTTTGAAATGAGGGGCCATGACAACATAATGTATATTTTATGCAGGTGATGGAACTGGAGACAAATGGAAATGTTCATGATGGCAGAAATGTCGATGATGTAACTCTCGATCAGTCATCCAAACTTGTACAATCACCTTCCTCCTGGTCTTTGTAATTTGAGAAACAGAGAATGCAAATATTTGAACTTTGGGACACCTGCTATGTCTCCTTAATTCACAGAACTCATGTTTCCTACTATTCAAAGGTGATCCTTTAGATGCAATATAAATGGAGGTAGAATTAAAGAGGCTATCATTCCTTCATAGATGTTTCTTTCACAGGGCTGGTAATATCCATACTCACGATGACGATCAGACCACTTCTTCGGCTTCTAGGTAAATCCCTTCCTTTTTTTCAACAGCTGTATATTTGATTATAACAGCCTCTACCACACATTTTATTTTATTGTATATTGATAATGTAGTTTGCATGATATTATAATAATCTTTCCAAGTGTTTTCGCCAATCTATATGAAAAATAAGTTGTGGATTTTGCAGTATTCGAGCTTTGAGGCATGGAAGAGAAATACTTTGTAGGTAGATGAAAAGGAAATTAATGGCTATTGAGAGAGATACCTTATTTGAGAAATGGGGTGCTATCCTGGACACAAAGCAGAGGAAACTGCAATTGTCTTAGAGATTATGGATAGATAACCAAGATTTGGCCGACATCCAAGAGAGTGTTAATATTGTTGCGAAGCTTTTTGGATTTTGGGAACCTGGACAAGCATCAAAAGAGATGTTTGAGCTCAGCTTTACACATGTGAAGAACAACCAAAGGTTATCATCCTCTGGGTGGAATCTTATCTCAACTCTCTTGAGAATTTAAACTGTACTTGGCTCTTGTTCTTAAACTAAGAGAATTGTGCATTTATTCCTCTCTCTTTATTCTATTTGTTGTTTTGATAAAGAGAATTGTTTTATTCTTGCAGTTGTAATAACACGCTTCCACAGAGAATTTTTGGGAATATGTATATGTGCATTTTAGCATATATGATTAGCTTCTGTCTTGGTATTGAGTCAAGGGTACCAATCACTTGTAAACAGAATGTATATGCAAAAAAATAAAGTGATCATGTAAAATGATTCCTAACGAGGGCCCAAGGCCAAGACCCCGCTAATGAATGTGTATAATTTAGACCATGAAATATGATGTTAATAAGGCCTTGGTGAAGCCTGTGATAATTATGTGAACATATAAGTGTCCCTCATAAATTCACATACACAACATAGAATAGCCAAGGGGAACATGGGAACAACCATGGGCTGATAGATGGTAAATGGCTAGATTGAAGATGAGGGGCACATGACTTTCCCCTACTGACTCAAACATTATATACCCCCTTTATGAATTAATTCATTATTAGAGAAAGGATATCTAGCTATCTAGGCAAATTAGGTTTTTATGTGGTGATAACTAGTCTACCATGCAATGGGGATATAAAATGGAAAATTTGAACTAGAGATGGAATTGTTTGTCATTGTTCTTCTCCATCACTTGGTACACATTCCCTCATGGAATTTTCTACACATCATGGGTATCTTGTGTTACTATGAGTGCAATGTCATTATGCTAGAGTGTTGTGTTTTGGAGAGTGGAAATTGAAGAAGATTCTTTTCCTGTGTCATTCCATGAACCCAACTCGGGGGGCTATAGCTAGGAGGAAAATAATTCCTTGACATCCATTCAATGTGGTTCAACTCTAGTGATAGAAAAATTTAATGTTTTCAACTGTTATGTTATGCCATTGTTCTAATTAGTATATTCAGCATATGGACTAAGCCACGACATAAATCTTTACTAAAGTTCATGATAGATAGCATGAAACTGCAATAGAAGGATGCATAATTTGGTTGAAATCATGGGCGCATGCTTTGTATGTTATTATTCCATAGTTATGTAGGATTGAAAGTAAAAATTTCAATTATTAAGTGCCCCATCCTGTTGATGGAGCTATAGAGGAGGTCAGGTACACCAAAAAGTGGTATCAGAGCATCCAAGTTTAATTCGTTAGAAACTAGGATACTGGTAAATGGTTTGACAAAATGTGGAATGAGCATCTAACGCACGCTACTTACCAATTGGTTGTTAAAACAAATCAACTGAATTGGTGTCTGAAACAACAAGTTTTGGAGAATCATAAACAATGGCGTTGTATTAAACCCTTTGCTGCTACACATGGTTCCATGCTCCCTAATTATAAAATTATCTATTTGGAATAACTTACAAGGAGACATTGTTGAATAGTGTAACTGTAAATAGACTGAACAAATGTACCTATTCATGATATGAACTTAAGACTGTGTGACCAAAGAACAAAAAGAGGATGATCTATTATGTCACCATTTTCAATCATGGATAGAAGCTTTGATTGAATCCACTTGGTGGTAAATTAGGATATCTCATTAACATGTATGCCTAGTGCCAAAACCTGGTTGATACACACATCCTACTTGACAAAATGTGTTAAAGGAGAAATGTTACGTAGTGGGTTTTGAATGCACATAGAACAGAGCACAGTGCGCGTGAGTGTTCTTGCTGTGTTTCTTCTTCTCTTAAAGAGAGCTCAGTAGTGGCATTAATCCTGTCTTATTCTATACACACAATGGCTTCATATCCTGTTAAATGGTTTTTATCAAAACTTCTCCTTTTGATTTTTGGATACTTGTAGCTTGAGAAAATAATTGCACTAATAAAATAATGCAAATGAATTTAAAGTGTATAGTTGAGAAAATACTTCCCAGTAATTAAAACATGGATCCATTTCCTTGCTACTATAGCAACACACACTACCCAATAATTAGAACAGAACCCCATTTCTTTGCTATTGTAGCAAGGCAAACTGCCTAGTCATTAACACATGGTCTTCCGATGTTTTTTTTTTTTAATTTTTAGAGTAATAACCAAAAAGAATAAACAATTTCAGAGTACTAATAAAGAAGGAGAAAACACTTATTGTGCTTGTTGAAAGCCCTAGTTTGTGGGCCAAATTTGAAAGGACAAAATATTTAGGTGTCTTATCAGAATAAGGATAATACTAGGAGACATTCATCACCATTCATGTAAAAGAGTGCCAACTTCTTGATTATTGAATAGGTCCTTGAACTACTTTGAAATTTCACTCATGTGAAAGTTGAATTCTTAAAAGGAAATATTAGTCCACCATTGAAAATGGGAAGCCCTAGCTAGAGGGATGGATACCTATGAAAATTTGGCATGAAAACATATTTGTAGGCACATCAATATTGGAATAATCATATATTCATGCATATAGTTATCATAATAAGAAGTATTGAAATGAGACTCTTCCAGTTCGAGGAAGCTGTGACATTTTGGAAAAATTATTGATGATAGAATCCTTTATAAATTCTAATGATGGGACTTGTTCTCAACCAAAGTTGTGAACAAGTCAGTACCATTGATAGTATGATGCAATTTGTATCTCTATGTTGATCTACAGAGGTAGTATGGTGACATTGTTAGATCTAACTCTTGTTTCTCACCTCAAGTTTGATCTACCTACAATAACACCCTACTCAGCGATAACATAAGGATCCAGGTTTTATGCATACATGAATAAGACCAGTCCTTATACTTATTTTTCAACCCAAGGTCAAGTGTTGGAATTTGGGATATGATGTCACTTGTAGCATACCCCCATGTGCAATTATGATTTTTTTTGTTCCTATTTATGTTTGGGTGATCCACTATTCCTTGAATGTTTTAGTTTTGAACATTCTTATGTTATTTTTCTAACACCCTTTTGCTGAGGTTGGACCTAACATCATTTCTCTATTACATGTGTTCTATATGTTTGAAACCCATCGGTTGCATTTACAAGACTAGAAGGATATGCTTGAAATTCCTCCAAGGGAGTCAACACAAGAGGATTGTAAAAAGGGAAATTAAACCTACAACTATCATTTCATACTGCTACCTCTAAAGAAGTTCTATTTTTTTCCTCAAAGGGAGGCCTCTATATGTTTTTATACCTGCATTCATTTAATACATGGTGCATGTGGGAAGGGTCATCAAGTGTATACCCAATTATAAACCATTAAATAGGGTATCAGTTTTGTAGTACATACAAGAGAGGTATTATGATAGAACAAGACTAATAACATGACAATATTAATCTCATATCTGAGTGTAAACATAACTGACATTCCTATTATGATCTACCATCCATGAAGCTTTCCTTATGAAATAAACATCAAAAGCACCATGGAAATGCCAAGTCACAAAGGAATTAACATCTCCAAGAATCTTACGATATTAAGAATGGAAGGTATTTGTACTAGTGCTTAACATGGTTACACACTCAAGTCATGGAAATATCTCATATAAAGACCAAATATATATGAAAATCACACAAATTATACCAATTATTATTATTCTACCATTACAGTGTAAAAGACTCCATGACTCAACTATCTTTTGCAAAATTTTAAAGGAAAAATTCACAACTAATTTCAGTTGGTTAACACAAACACCAAAGTTGTATAAATCCACCATTTTTGTGGTCAATGGGCAATAATTTGGTGATGGTAATAGTGTTGGGCCACTAGATGTAAAGTTTAGCGATGGACATTTTCTTGTTACTATAGCAGGACATACTTCCCAATAATTAAAACATGGCTCCATTTCCTTGCTACTGTAGCAAGACACACTTAAAAATATATTACTAAAATATTGGTATAGATGGCTAAGTGGTACATGCCTTAAAAATATCTCTTCGTCCTTAATAAACTAAATGTAAGATCCATATCTAACCCCTTGCTACACAGATAAAGATATAGACATATACTCGTGTGGTTATTCACATATCTAAAATGTAGTTAACACATTCTTTAGCAATGTTTATATAATGTCGAGTGAAATAATGTGTGAATTACATATACAACTATATTTAGGTGTAGAATAAAGTTCATTCCTAATTTCACTACTTCTTACAGAAGTAATTAACTAACTATCCACATAGAAAAGACATGAGGTACAAACACTAGTATCTCAGCTTTGTTAATTGAATAACCATTAAAGGTGGTTGCCACATTGATTTAGTAGTAAACCAGATAAAAAACCATGTGATGAACATTTTAAATAATAATAACAAGATAGCTTCGGTGAAAGAACACATGATAAAGAATAATTTATGGATCTTTGTCAATTATTTGATTGACAATCCTGCATTTGAATCCCAAACCAAGGAGACATTGACAAGTCATCAGAACAACTTTGGTTCAAAGTGTGAACTCTCTCAAGAGTTTTTGAATAAATTTGATAAATGTGGAGTTGTTGAGAACATTACTCCTATTTTCAAGGAAACCCATAAAAATGGATGGGTATTGTCTTTTATACCATGCCAGAATATGAATCATGGAAAAAATATCTGGGTGGACTAGCATCAGGATGGACCATAGAGTACTATAAAGGTCTCGATATAAGTACTTCTAAAGAGGGGAAATAATATTTCAAAAATTTGGACAAATGTAAAAAATAATTCATGTGGATAAATGAGGAAGATGGAGATGCAATTGAATTTTCCTTCAGCAAGAAGAAAATAGAGGCCGAAAAGAACTGGCTAAGACATTTTGAGACGAGAACATATTTGGACCAGACTGACATGATTATCAAGTACATCGAATTTGTAAACAAGGAACTGATCCTATTTTCCATTTTTGATTTACAAAGATCCATCCCATCGATGGTTGATGGCTTGAAACTAGGGAAAATGAGAATATTATTTTTCTCTTTCAAGAGAAATTCTGTTACGTAAACGGAGGTTAATAAATTATTGGGTTACGTCTCAGAGAATCTTGCTTAACATCACGGTGAACAGATTCCTACTAGCACAATTATTTTAATGACACAAGATTTTGTTGGAAATAACAACATTAACCTCCTTGCTGCACTTGCGCAATTTGGTACCAGATCCTAGGGTGGAAAAGATAATGCAAGCACTAGATATGTTTTCACATGCATGTCACAAATAACACGCTTCTTGTTCCCAAAATATGAAGATGTACTCTTGGAATACTTGAATGAAGATTGCCAAGAAATTGAGCCAACGTGGTATGTGCCAATTATTCCAATGGTCCTTGTAACTAGAATGGGAGGGAATTGGAACTAGTTCGAGTTCCTTTGTACCTAACTACAACCCAAGGGAAAGTGATAATATGGATACGATACAATGGTGGTTATATCACGATAACTAGAACAAGTAAGAATAGAAATACTATAAAAACAAAAAAAACAAAAAATTGTTTAAAAGCATGTTCAAACTTACAATCAATTAGAGCAGAAAACACATACAAAAAACTAGATAATAATCATGAGCAAGCTTCATCTTGAATTATGAACTATAAAGGAACATACAAAATGTGACACTACAAACCTGGTCAAGCACACAATAAAAAAGATCCTGGACATGACCCTGGTTGACAATTTGTATTGCTCATGATGCAAGAGGATTTGTAACTGTGCTACCAAGTCATTCAAAATCCATAATTATCTATACAATAAATAGAAGTAATTGATGTAGTATTTTTTACTCTAAGATGCATTCTTATGACAATGTTAGAACATATGTTGACAATGTCAAAACATACCTAAATAATCTCCTCTTCATTTCAAGAACAATTTATTGGAGTCGCCTGAACTTGGAACAAGCCTCCCATGATCTGAACGAGTAGCAACTAAGTCAACAGTGACATTTTTGTTGCTACGTTGGATCGAGGGAGGTTTTCTCCAATATTAAATCACTCCAATAAATTATTCTCTACTAAACAGGGCCAACCATGTGAAGGTGGAAGCTCTTATGGCCGCCCCACCCACATCACTCTCAATTCCCTAATACCCAATGTTTATTTTATTTTTTACTTTTATGAGCAGAAAAAAATATTCAATAACTAGTAAAAAACCAATGCAAAAAAAAGGATGCAAGAAAACATTGAAAGTTCTTGCATAAAAATAGTATGATAAATGATTTTTTATATAACACAAAAAAGGTTCCAACTATGGTAACATTTTTGTTATAATAATAAAATATTTTACATTATAAATTTTTCTTTTTCTTATTCCTACTTCTAAAGCTCCTAACTACATCATCAACATCATTGTGCTCTACTTCTGTTTCGTGCCTTTCCCACACAGCTAACCTAGTTGCGTACTGACGATGTCTAGTCTCATGCAGTGACACGGCATCGCCTACAAAAAAAAATAATATTAAATTTTAATTGTGAGTTTTTAAATATCATTGAACTAGTTTGGTGATATTAATAAAAAATATTTTCAATGAGATTATTTACCGTATGCACCAGTTGTCACCAATGGAACTGTTGCCCTGTGTTCCTCTCTAGTGGTAGGATGCTCAAGTAAAACATTCTCTATCATTTAAACAAAAAAAAGTTATAATGACACAACCCTCAAGGTATAATTATCATCGTTTCCCTCACTGATAGTAGCATTGCCGGCCTGGTGCCTAGTGGAATGATTAGGTTGCATGTCAGGAGCATGTACTTCTAGCAATATTTCACTCTCAACGCAATGATCTACAACTGGGTTATTTGGCTCATTGAAAGTGTTGCTCCCCTGATTTAAACAAAGTTGTTAGAGAAAAACAAACATATTGAAAGGTTAACGTTTTACCTTATCAGGCATTCTGGATCTTGGGAACTGTCCAAAGCTTCTATGGCATTCAACAATGGCTTGATAGCTGGAATGGAAAGAGATCTCTCTGTCTTCCTCTGTGGTTTCCATTCTGAAGTCATCACCCTACATTACATATGATTGTGTATTTTTAATGTTATTTGATGGGATTAGAAAATTTTTGGAAGGTGATACAATTAACTATAAGATGTTTAGCTATTTACAATTCTTGCGGCTAATTTCAAGTAGTCACGCTGGCCTAGCTTGTGATGGAATTTTTTTCAATCTTATCTTTGGTTGCGTTTGAGGTGTCAGGAAACCTATCATCAAAAGCTTGAATTTAGTTATGCAACAAATTTTTATTTTAGACATGGAGAAAATCAAAGCTATTGAATTAAAGTTGTAATTTACCTTGTGGGTCCAGTTAGCATTTTTCCTTCTTTCTTGGCCTTTTTCTCTTTTACGTCATTGATGAGCACTCTCCACTCCCTCTCTGGAACTGTGAGAGGATGCTCATATCTAAATTTAATTTGCGAGTGTGTCCTATAGGTGTCTCGGGTATATTTTAGATATTTTCCAACTACCCAAGCGACCGTTGTTCTATCAAATGTGCCCACCCCAAAAAGGCCTTCTAGATAATCTAGAAGTTCTTTTTTCAGGTTGGAATTCTGGGAATTCCACCTTGTGCATATGGTTGGGCCAAAAATTACCAACGCCTTTCTCTCCAAGGCCCTGTAGAAATCATTGTTTCCTACACAGAAAAAATATATTATCATTAATTTAAAAAGTAATAATCATGATAAAATATGTTTTAGATAGAGTATATGAAATAGTTAAAATATTAAAACTTACCTAGGTGTTGTACTTGCTTTATAGTAACACCTTCATTGTTCACCAAAAACGTGCCTAGAATGGTCCTCGTGGAGGTGACACATGTAGCTCCAGGAAATGCAATAATAAAGTTGGCCATACCAGCCTCATCACTGCCAACACATTCAGCGGTTGGTTGTGTGTCTTCTTGGGCAAGGTGTGTTTCTTGGCTGCCACCTAAAGGTGTAGAAGGTGTACGAGAGGGTTCCTCAGCAATCTCTTGCCTTTGTGTCCCACTACCACCAACACCGGGGACATCAGGTCTTAGAAAAGGCTACATACAAAAGAATGTTTTTGTTAGTTTAGTTAATGTAAAAATTAAAAATCAACCTATCACAATTGATCTCATGCAGAACAAAAAAATATCATTTTGATTTTTTGTTATTACCTTATATGTTTCTAGCTGAGTCATAATTTGTCTTATCATTTTTCCTAATTCAGGTGTTTGAGGCACAATGTCTTCCAAATGCTCAAGTTCCTTGGTTGCTTTTAGTGCCTTTTTTTGCAGCAACACCAATGGACATGGGGATGAAGACCACTCTTCCTCGTTGAGGGAATCATCGGGTGCACTATGTCCAGGCATCTACATATTTGAACAAAATTAACATTATTTCAATTATGTAAAGAACTAAAATACCTTAAAATAGAGCAAGGTTAGCACTTTACATGTTCTTCAGTTGGCCCCTTTCTGCGATCATCCTACCACATTATAAAATAATAAGAAACATGAAATATATATATATATATATATAATTGTTAAAGATAAAGCAACTAATATGAAACTAAAATTTTTATTTGTTTACCTGTCTTGGGGTTGTTCCTGTACTGCCACGATCAGTGTGCCACATTGCAATAAAATTAGAAATAATTTCTAAATTTACCTTTCTAATACATAAAATTTGTGCATTAAAGAGTAAAAATTTACCATGAAATGACATTCAAGTTTAAAGAGAGTAAACAGTAAATCAGAAATATTAAGACAGTGTCTTCTCTAAGTTTTCAGATCAACATACAACACAACAAGTTAGAGGCACAGTTATAAGGAATGGGTGTGAGCCAAACATTGTGACTTACAATTCTATGATCATTGGTCTCTGTTTTGTTGGTAGAGTAGAAGAGGCCCTAGAGTGGTTGAGTATAATTAAAAGTAAGGGTTGTAAGCCAAATATTTATACTTACACCTTGCTATTAGACAATTTCTGCAAAGTAGGTAAATTAGATGAGGCTAAAGAGATTTTCAGTGAAGCTTTAATGAGCGGAATAAAGCTAACTGTAGTGACCTATAATGCATTGGTAAATGGATATCGCAAGGGAGGGAAATTGGATGAAGATTTCCTTCTTTTCGAAGAAATGAATGTGAATGACTGCATGCTTGACATAATTACATATAGTACCATAATTTATGGGCTAATAAAAGAGAACAAGATCTTAGAGTCTTTGAAGTTGCATGATCAAATGGCAGAGAAGGGCTATGAACTATATATGAAGACAACGCTTTATTAT